>JAUTBT010040700.1:0-17268 GCA_032361225.1 Lepetodrilus schrolli | reverse complement strand
TATTTAAAACAATCGACCACCATTTTGTTTGTATACTTCCGGTATTAAAATCCGGACAATTTACTCATAACACGTTTAAATGATCTCTGTGATTTTAGTGAAGAAAACGTGTGTTAACAATTGCTTTGTCACTGAGGAAGTCGTAGTATGTACAAATATAGTTCACATTAAATCCTTACAAATGAAGTGTTAATAATAGTAATTTATTTGAAGTATTCCAATAATAAAAATAATGATTCAGGAGTTATGAGGAATTTAACAATCATCATAAACTATATATATATATATATATATATATGTCAATGTTTCTTCAGCAACATGCTGACATTTTCTAAATATATGGCTACATAGGTGGACCACAAATAGAACCCCAAAATGTCAATTTCCAATTTGGAACTTCCTCCCTGCAGTAATACTATAGATAAATTGGTATTTGGGTACATTAATATCTTCATCCAGACAAGCATGGCAGTAATTCTCAACAACAAAAAATCAACCCAAAGATTACGACAAGAAAACTAAAAAAACTACTATGCACGGATGGATGCATGTCGAGATTGGTAGCCAACATTATGTTATGCACGACGATAACTACAAAGAATGTTTCTCTGTTTGACGACCATAAGTGGGATAAACATCTCTAAACAAGCCCATGGAGCATATGAGAAATGATGGATACTGGTGTAACATGCAATGGATTTGCGTTAGAATTATAGATCATGATCTGGTATCGCAATTTGCGGGAATAAAACACGAGAGAGGAAATTAGGTAGCACTTGACTGGTATCTGCTAGTATTCGACTCGGCCGAGAAGATTAAAGTATGGAACGTGATCATGTGATTTTTCTGCTGTCTGCACTTTGAAAGTTTGGCTTCTGGAGTGTGGTGCAGACAATACCTAGGCCACAAGATGTAATCACTTATAGAGAATCGGCATTAATTGTTGCTCGGGCAGACCACGATGCCTCGGTGTGATGTGTGATTGGCCGGATGGATATGTGAGAAATGTGAATGGAAACTTGAGTCCCTTTGTAGGACGTTGTCATCCGATAACAGGCACTTGCAGTTTTGTCAAGAATTGGTTGAATCGCAGAGTGGTTTAACAGGCAGAGTGGTTTAACAGGCAGAGTGGTTTAACAGGCGGTCATGGCAGTCGTGTTACCACCATCTGCTATGACATTATGTCAGAGTCTATTAAGTCAACCTTGAAACTTTATGAAAATAAACCAGATTACATTCAATTTATTGGGATGTCATTCGACATGGTGATTATAGTCAATCAGAGAAACATGCAAGGTCATTTAGTGGTCATTTAGTGGTCATTTAGTGGTCATTATTGAAATTGGAATGGACACCCGATGATCACAAGTTGTAAAGTGATGGCAACCATTACTAGCTTGTTAATTGAGCCAGATCTCATTGGCCGTCCATAACGATAGATTATTTACAGCGTATTAACACCTCATTAGCTCTTTGTCAATGTATTGTTAGCAAGGAAATCACGTTTTGTAATTTGATTTGGTGAGAACATCATGTCGGGTGTGGTTTTGTATGTACTGTGGGAGTAATAGATATACTACTGACTGTCTGTTCTTTTTTTGAATTTAATTTTTTTATTTTGAAGACTTTTAATCTAGGAAATAGTAACCAACTCCATAATTGCTCGACAGCTGGATTTGGTAATGCCAAAGAGACTTGTTTTGTACCGACTACAAAGCAAAGTGAATAGTATTGTGATATCAGATGACACAAGAGTTTGACGGCTGGAGTGAGAAGTTGCAAATATTGAAGTTACTCTTACTCACTTTTATCCTCAGTGGTTTGATTTAGCATTCTGAGGTCAGTTCATGATTTCTATTTGAAAGTTTAGATTGTAATTGTAATTTTAAAAACAAAACAAAAACATACACAACCAAGAATTTGACCTCATAAGAACACTGTCAAGCTTTGTTCGGTTTCTAGTTCCAAGTATAAAACTGAGGTCCCAATATAAAATAAATGGGGTGTAGATTTGCGACCCACCCTGGTAACCATCTGAAGGGTAATGTTGTGTATGGACGGGATGTTCATTCAGGGAGTCATGAATTACATCCTGGGATACGTGAGTTATGTCCTGGGATACGTACGTGAGTTATGTCCTGGGATACGTGAGTTATGTCCTGGGATACGTGAGTTACATCCTGGGATACGTGAGTTTGGGATACGTGAGTTACATCCTGGGATATGTGAGTTACATCCTGGGATACGTGAGTTACATCCTGGGATGCGATACAGCCAGGTGAACCTCCACGATGTAAAGAGGAGGAGAATTGCCTGCAGGTAGACAGATGGTACAATTTGCTGGCTGTGTTTATGTGACACTGCACTCCCGAGAAAAGAATTAATGCTGACTACCGAGCCTGTAAACCAGCAGAAAAGTGGCCATGGTTGACAGTTGGTACAATCACAGCGGAATGGAGTCCAGAGATCAGGTGGCAGGAACATCCAGAGACTCCAGAATGCTGTGGCTGTAAATATTCACCTTGCTAAATCAAGAGTGTAGTATAGACAAACCAAGAAGCTATAGTATAGATACCCCAGGCTAAAGCAAGAGGCTGTAGTATAGATACATCTTGCTAAATCAAGACTGTAGTATAGATACCCCAGGCTAAAGCCAGAGGCTGTTGTACAGATAGACCTTGCTAAATCCACATGAGATACTTGTCACTAAGAGGCTTCCTTGTGTTTCTGGGACAATGCTCTGTTTGTAACACATTATTTTGTGATGGCACTGAGATAATCATGATATATTATTAAAGTGAAAGAAACAATGTGAGAAAGATTTTCACTCCATAAATAATTGTTTCAATTCTGATGTTGGATCAAAGAATTATCGAGGAGGTTTCGTGGATATCTAAATAGATATAATTGCATATATGCTCATTTGGCAATTTGGAAACATAACTGTGAAATGCTTGTGCATAATATGTATTATATACATGTACTTGTAAATGGGCCCATTACTGCGGTAATGAGGTAAAGGTATCAAAGCCTGTCTATGTACAATACATTTGGTATAATTTGCCATAACTTGCTCCAGATTTGCCACGTTCATGTACTTGGAGATTGTTTGATCACGCAATCGTTCCAATATCAGTGTACATCAAGCGAAAACCAAACAAGCTGGCCACGTTAATGTTGAGAGAGATGACAATGTGTTGCACAAAATGTGCAGAATGTTGGCACAGTAGTACACCACAGTAGTACACGGTGCACATCAAAATCTGCCCCCACCCCTCCCAAATCTCCCCCCCCCACCCCCATAACAGCTGAGTCTATCCAAGAGCTGAAATAATATCCCCAACCACTACAGCCATCAATATGCAGCAGCAATTTCCTTCATCGAACACTTTGATGTAATAGCATCAGATCTGTTTTGAGGCAGGCGATTTGTTTTCCCAGTTGTGGATTATTTCCCTTGTGTACCAACTCCTCCACCTCCAAATGGAACCACGTGATGTGGTGATTGCGGCCGGATGGTTATTATGGACTCTATACAGCATGGAGACATAATCATCGCTCTTCGTTTCACCATTGGCCGACATGCATACGATATCCATCCGGCTTCTTTTCGACAGGAAGTCATGTTTCTTCCCGATACAAGAACAATTTTAGCTTGAGTTAAGTTAATATTGATGTAAATTTCCCATAGACACATATTTTTCACCCCCAAACAACATCAACGACTGACTGCCACCAAAGTGATGAGAGATTTGAAAGAGGAATTTCATTTAGATCCGTTAAGTATTTTTCTGATATGATAGATTCTAGTTCCAAGGGAGATTAAACCTGTTCCGGTCCATCATTCCTGTATACCTACCAGGTGCTGCCACCTATCTGAGCTTGCTGGGGAGATAATCTGGGGAGTTATCATACCTGCCACGGAGAAAGTCTCGTCGTTCTGGCAAGAGCACCGACAATGAGTGATGACCATCAGTGTTCTGCCCGCTGGGATGTGAACGACAGGCACCTACAAGCTTTTCTGGAATCTGGGGATTCAGCCACTGTTTACTCGTAATATTTATACATACCATGTCAAATCCTGACCACGAGATGACCTCTGCCAAGCAGAATCTGATGCCGCTGACATCATGAATATGGAGATCCAAATGTTATTGAAATGACATGTAGGCTTTAACTCTCTTCCTGCTGGATGCACACGCACAACTCTTTAAGGCATCTCTGTTTGCCTACAGCATGGAGAGAGTTAACATCCTGGGCACTCCTGCATGAAACAGCAAGGTACTCTAAGGTAGCTTTATCTCCAACCTTAGACATAGACTACCGTAATTACCCTAATAATTCAAACAGGAGAAAATATTTTAATTTGTATCTGTTTGAATTATTAGAACAATACAAAAATTGAAAATGATCGGTGTTTGTATAATTAGGAACAACCAAATTAAAGTACAAAATATGGTTCTAAATGAAATGGTAGAGAAATTAATTATTATTTTTATTTAATAGTTTTGTTATCAATATTCATACTTCACATGGAAAATTTTAACAATTTGAGCAGCGTACCAATAACATCATCACCAGTATATAAGTGTATATGCTCTAGAACACATCAAAGATCATTTTTTATCTACATTTCAGTGGTTCCTGGATCATTCTGATTAATGTAACACAGGGTTGATGAAACAGCAACACATTCATCATGTGTAAAATGTGTCATGGAATAGAAATACGATATCCTTGTGTTGGCAGAAAATTTGATTTCAGTTGTAGATATCACAGTTTGCAAGTCATTTGAGTTCATGGTCATCTGCCCAGCTGGTGTATGTGTGTGTAGATGTCAAAGTTCTGTGAGAAGATGTGGCAGTTGCCATTAAAACAACCACAAATAGAATGACGCTAGACTATAATGTAGATAGTTTAAATATAAATTATATTGACTGGTATTATATTTACATGAAAGCAGCCATTAAAATACTATAGCCTCTCCAGAAGTCTAGACTCTCCAAGCTGATCTAGGGGGGGGGGGGGTATTTTAAATTTGAGTATTTGGGTGAGAACAAGGTGTGACACATGGCACGTGTCCATTGCCATGATTCTTGGAAGTCAACACTCTGATGATGGACACGAGCTAGCAGTGTTCCTTGGCGGAAAACAACAATCTGTTAACTAATTCCAAGGGTGGAAAAAAAATAATAAAAAATGTTAAAGCCCATTTGCACTTTTTTATTCATGCTTATGTCCTCGCGAGAAAAACAACCACTTTCTTATCTCGGATGTATCTGGAGGTTTGTTCTGAACGTGATAAACTGGAGAGTGTCTCGTTAGCATTCTTCACTGATATGTGCTCACTACTCATCTTTTGTTCCCTCTTGTGTTTTATGTTTTAAGTCAGATCTGGTTATTCAGGAATGAGACTCTGAAGGATACAACTGAAACATAACACAGAAATGCTGTAAACTTCTATTAAGTTTTACCCCCAAACCATGAACAGATTTTTGTTTAAAATTAATATTTTTAGATGTGATTTATTTGGTTATTCAGGAATGAGACTGATTTATTTGGTCAGTCAGGAATGAGACTGGATGTGATTTATTTGGTTAGTCAGGAATGAGACTGGATGTGATGTATTTGGTTAGTCAGGAATGAGACTGGATGTGATGTATTTGGTTAGTCAGGAATGAGACTGGGTGTGATGTATTTGGTTAGTCAGGAATGAGACTGGGGGATATGACTGAAACATAACACAGAAATAGCGAAATATTTGTGTTCCTAATATTCATATCATTTACAATGGGTGAAATTTGATAATCATACACAATTATTTATTCTGTAATAAACTGTATGTTTTATTTGGTCATAAACTTGAGTACATTTTGCCAGGAAGTTAACCTGCTATCTGTACTGTCAAGAATACTATATAAAAAAAACCACATCAATGCTAAAATGCATATAAATTTCTCTTGGTGCATGTTAAAAATTTATTATCATGGTTAGTTGGCATATTCCATAGTCAAACGTATTTTACCTGAAAGTATGTACATTTGATTTGTCTACACACATATATTGGTCAACAAGCTACATTTTCGGCATGTTCCACTGATTTTCAATATTTTCATATTATATTTTATTTTTGTATTTTTTAGTTTTCTCGCTTATAACCCACCCCCTTAACCCACCTTATATTTAGTTTCAAAATATTTAAATTAAAATAAAACAAATTATCAACTTGAAATCTGTGTCAGATTAATTGAGAACTGGTTGGAAGTTAAGAATTTACGTTACTTTTAAATCGTATGCAGTTACGGTTGTCAGAGGTAGATAAACATGTCTAACAATCACGTATGATTGTCTGGCAGTTCACATTCATCTATGAAGACATTTGAGGAACTTTGATAGGTGCACTGGTGCCAATCTGATTGTCAGTAGCTATAAAACACATCGGATCTGTGGAGAAAGCCCCAGGTAATGCTGTCTGGACACAAATAGTGTTTACATTGTCCTGCATTAAGTACACTTTACTGCCAGCTCTACGATAAGGTGTATGCACAATCCTACACAATCCTACACCACCCTATCTCTACACCTGGATTTATGTGAAAACTGAATGCATGTGAAGGCTTTATGGTAATAAAGAATCTAGTTTGTCATAATACAAGATATATTTTACGATAAGAACACATCTTTATGGTAAAAATGAAATATAATTTATGATTGTAACAAATATAGTGTATGTGTACAAGGTTTAATATTTTTCAATAAATGGGATTTTTTTTCAATAGCTGATGATAGATTTGTCCAAGTTATAAACAAATTAGTGTTAATTAGTTTTTGGGTAGATATGATTTGTGTGGATATCTTTGGATGTTTTGTTTGCCATGTCTGCGATTCTTGGGTCTCAGTTTCTACTTTGCTTGGAATTCCAAACACATTTTGACAGGCAATCTTCACAGTAGCAACAAACAGAATATCATGTGGTTATTTAGGAATTTATTGGTTGACTTTGACTTCATCAGACTGCCAAAGTTTTAACTTAATAAGTTTACTGGAACCTCACCAATTTTGTTTTGTTTAACCCTCTCCCTGCTGGATTAGGCATGGGTACAGCCCTTTAGGGCATCTCCAGTTGCCTTGAGCATAGAGAGGGTTAATGGAACTTAACCAGTTTTGTTTTGAAACTGGAACATCACAAGTGTCGGCTTATTATCATATTACTAATATTTGGGGAAATTGAGCAGAAGCATTTATTTTAAAAAATAGGAAATGTTTACATTATATATTTCAATTTCAATATTTTGCCAACCCAAACTGTTAAAGTTTTCAAGGGATAATGTCTGAGCTCTATTCTCAACATGTTTCACTGTTTTGCTTTTCCTATTAAATCTTTATTTTATGGTTCATTACAGAAAAATAAATTTCCAATTAAAATGTTCTCATGAGGAACTGGTTAATAAAATCTTCTTGTTTGATTTGGTGTGCAATTTGTCCTAGTGTGTTGGATATTTGTGCAACGATCACCCCACCCCACAGTATACAAGCAGAATTGTTAAATATTGTTTGAAACGTTAATGACTGAAATTTCAGCACTACCATTCTTGTAGACCTGCTTGTGTCGCCCTTCTTACCCCAACATCACCAATCTTGGAAATTGGCAGATAAAAGCAAATTAAAACCACGATATTATTGTGCCTAATCTGCCCACCGTGACACCAGCAATTGATCAGCTTTTGGAGGAAATTAAGTTTGCCGTGTATCACTAAGGAAGAAATTTATAGAGTTGGAGGCCTGCAGCATGGCGCCAAAACTTGAAAGGTGTGCTCCAAGACAGATTAATCTTCTTCAGGATTGGGTTGATTCTGTGATTTAGGTCTGGGATTCGGAGAGCTGGGTCGGCATGATATCGCAGGCATAGCACCGGCATGTAATGACTGCTTGATTCGACATCACCCACAACTTGCATTAAGTAATTAGCGGCTGATAAGAGTTCAACAAGGTGTCTTAATCAGACTGTAATGTGAGAGAGAGAGAAAAGAGGTGTCTGAATTAAACTGCCCTACCAGATAGTGTTCAACAGTGGTACTTGGTAATTAAATAAATGTCTGACTCAAAGGTAATATTAAATTTTTTAAGTTAATTTTAAAAAAAAATGTAATGGGAGACCCAAATAAAGGTGACTGAATTAACTAACTCTCCCCCTGCTCTAGGCAACTGGAGATGCCGTAATGAGCAGTGATTTTGTCTAATCCAGCAGGGAAAGGATTAACCTACCATACCAGATAGTGTTAAACAGTGGTAGATGATAAAATAATAAATAAATGTCTAAATCACAGTTAATATTTCGATTTTTCAATCAAGCAGTTATGCCAGATAATGTTCAATACTTGTACCGGTAATAGGAAACAAACAAAAAAGGAGTCCGAATTAAATTACTATACCAGATGGTGTTTAACAATGATGCTTGGTAATATTGAATAATTGTCTGAATCACAGCTAATATTTATATATATTTTAGTTTAAAAATTAAAAAAAATTATATTATAATAGGAGACCTCCAATAAAAAGGTGAATTAAACTGCCCTTGTATTAATGAATTTGTGTTTTACGCCATGGGAATATTTCACCCATACGCAACAACTGCCCAAGTAGTGGTGCTTGGTAATATCACCTCTAAAAAAGGTTTGAATGACAGAAAGGGAAATGTGAGAGAGAGAGAGAATAAAAAATATAGATACTAGAATACAATGTACATGTATTAGCTGTCATTCAAACCTTTTTTAGAGGTGATATTACCAAGCAGTTTTAATGTGCATTCTTTCTGTATGGCATCTCTGGTTGTCTCTAGCATGAAGAATATCAAAACACATTTGAAGAATCTTTCATAGGTAAAATACCTGCAGAGGAGTGGAACACCTAGGTATTTGTTTCTGAGATGACGAGTATTGCACATTTCCACTGTTAAGTCACTGCGAGTGTTTGACTACGTAGCAGGACATAAGCCACAGAGACGAGAAACTGAGCCAGTAATGAATCTCGACACACCGCTACCCAGCGAAGGTGGTAAGGTGCTAACACTCCTGTTAACAACTCTCGATGGCTCCTCACAGCTCAAAAAAATAATAAATAAATAAAATAAATTGTCGTGTTGTTCTCAGGATCAGATAAAGTCAATGAGGCCTCATTCCCTTGAATTTGTTTGCATTGCGTAAGACTTGTGGACTCGTGGACTAGCTTGATGCCCGGGGAGTGTGATAGAATTACGTTGTTGTAATTCAGGTATTTCACTGTGGAGCAGCCACTTCACCGTAGCTGCGCCCTCCACGTTGTTATAGCAGCTCGTTACACTTGTGCAAATATCCGACAAGGGAGCCCTAAATATCGCAGACGCTCCTCAATAATTTATTATCTTTGCTCAACTATTGGTGGAATACAAGGTCTTTAACATAAAGTTCTGCCAGACCTCAGTGGACATATGTTTTTGACATTCATCGACATGTATAAAAGTTGTGAGGTAATTCTATGGGTAATTTGTAACTCGACATTGAAATGCTGTTAGTTTTACTATGGGAATCTTTCTTCTGGTTTGGAAATTAAAATACCTCGACTTATTCAGAGCGAAAGATGAGGACTACAGAATCTGCTACAAAATACTCAAAATTTGCATTTCTTTGAAAAGAAATATATTTTATCGTTTGCTGTTGTTTTTGAAACATTTGGACTGTTAACGGGCACGTGAAAGTGAAGTTTGATAAAATAAAGTGTTTTTTTTTAGAAAGGATATTTCCATCTGTATTATGGTATGAGGATTTGTTAATTAAATATGCGATCCTACACAGATCCCCTGAAAAGAACACATTCAGCTATGATGGCAAAACATACCTTTCCATTGGTTCTAACTCATACTTACAAAGGGAAGCAACTGCTACAGTTACTACTCATCAAGTGGTTGTATTTGGGCCGACAGTGATGATTTTGTATACAGCAAAATTCTTCTTCTTAAATTAAGCATGACAGCCTCTGCTATTCATACAGCTGTGTATGTAAATCATTTACATAGTATTGGATACTATACGATATAATGTGTATTACCACACATGGTAGAATGAAGAAGGTAGAATTGCGTAAGACAGGTTAACATAGTACTGGGAGAACTATGTGATGTACATAGCACATGCATCTCCACACACGTTTGAATGAGTAATAAGTAGAATAGGAAGATAGTGGGATGTTCAGACTCCCACGAGAGTCATCGATGACCACAGCCAGCTGTAGTGTTGCTTCCTGGCTGTGGTGCTGGATCAGGTGAGACTGATTGTATTGATGCCAGTGCTTGTCCTCAATGAGTTCCACCTTCTCAGGACAAACACATCACACAGTGAGCATCTCCTGATCTGTTCCAGATAAAGCTCTTTGAGATCTCCCAATTACTCCAGCCCGATGTGTTCATGTAAAGACCCGTTCAGGGAATTAGTGGGTGCATTTCAGGGTTTGTGGGTTCTAGTCAGTGTTTTTTTCCAGAGTTGGCACGGGTCCTCATGGGTGGGTTGTTGCACAGGTCTGGTACCCATTGCATTGTCTGGTATTTGAGGTGTTGTG
Source organism: Lepetodrilus schrolli (assembly GCA_032361225.1). Taxonomy (NCBI): domain Eukaryota; kingdom Metazoa; phylum Mollusca; class Gastropoda; order Lepetellida; family Lepetodrilidae; genus Lepetodrilus; species Lepetodrilus schrolli. The sequence continues at coordinate 6,678 of JAUTBT010040700.1, read as the reverse complement.
GTATTTATCAGAATAATTATTTACTGTATACTAGAGCTTGGTACAGAGTTGTTACTGTGGACAGGCAGTCATTGAAGGGTCATTGAAACCTTGCGATTAGTTCAATGTGGAACAGTTGATGGTCATCTGTGGGTCATTGTTTGGTCAAGATGGCAGAAGGATGGTCATTTAGAGTCATTGACCTTTTCTTACCTGTGATAATTCTTGCCTTCATGTCCCTTTGTTCCCAGGAAGAACAACAACGTTTTCTTGTGGGATGCCATACAATGCTTTACTTGTGGTCAAAGCATCATCTTTAGTGTTTCAATAGGCATATTATTCTATATAGAAATCTGTAGCAGGATTTACTTGTAGACAGCTATTCTGACCATATAGATTTTGTTGGTTTCCATCAAGAAAAAAAAAAAATGTTAAAGAAAGCAAATTCTTATAAGCAAATTGCATGTGAATCTTTTCTCATGCTGGAACCCAACAGAGAATTTGTCCGTAGAGATTGAAATTGGTTATCTTTTTAACAAGACATGTTCAAGAAAGTAAATACTTTCCGGTTAAACCTTTCTTGCTGGAAGCAACCTGAGATTAAATTATGATTAATCCAACAGATATATAATTAAAATATCATTAATCAACCTTTGTGACTATTTTTAACGCCATCAAGAATGCTAATGAGACAGCAACCATAGTTTTATGTCACTTTTGCTTAAATCTGACATCTCTCCATGATGACCAAGGACACAGAACTTCATGCTATCAAGAACCGGTCTGTCCTCGAAATAAAAAGAATAAATGGTTTGCTTTTTAGATTTTTAAAAAGCCAGTTGGACCGGACTATACATCAAGTTATTCAAGTCTCTGTGGTACTTCCTTGTACCTTGTCAAGTTATTCAAGTCTCTGTGGCACTTCCTTGTACCTTGTCAAGTCCTCTGCCATAGCTGATCGGTCACTGAACTGGACATGGATTTCTTTCTAGAGGCAACACTTTTTTTTCTTCCCTTAATGGTTTTGGCTTTGGTGACTGCATATCTGAGGTCTGGTGGCTTGTGTCCACACAACTGGGTGGAGGAACTCTCCTTCAAATCTGCTCGTTAAGTTTGTGACGACTCCAGATGTCATCACGTCGACACAGGAATAACACGTTATCATTAACAAACACAGGGCAGGTTTTTCTGCTGTCACCAAATGCCTTTGAGCAGGGATGTGAATCAACGAGAAGCTAATCTGTGTTGGCATTTCGATGAAAGAAGCAAAGGTTTTATTGTGTTTTGAATGTGGTATATCTGTCTGAGTCTATGCATTGTGTTTATTTTAATTGAAAAAAAATATAACATTAAGAAATATTGTATATCATGCATATTAAATTGTGACCATTTGATGTGATAAAACAAAAAGTAACGGAAAGGATAGATGATAATACAGATTTTTGTATTTATTTTTGTATCGTACAGTTGTATCTTATCACCACACTATGAACTTTATAGGAGGGCATTAACGCAGTCTTGTGGAAATATATGAATCGCCAGTACGTGTGTGTACTTGATTAGGGGTGAAAATACGTGCACCACACCTTTTCAGAAGTCTTGTTACTTTTGTAGTATCTCGTTAGCCACCATGCTGCTACCATTGACAGTTCTTTCGTTGGGTGCGAGGGACATTTGAACTTTGCTGTGTGGCGGACATTTCTTTCAATTAGCACCAACACTTCTCATTGCGGTGCATTGGCATACAGATCTCGATACAGTTGTATCCCCCTCCCAGCTCTCCCCCCCCCTAATGATTCCTTCCACATGGGTAGTGCCTACCTTTAAACAGCGGAGTAACCGCGCAGACAGGAAAAGGTCTGACGATCATACAGGTGCTTCGAATTTCGGCTTAATTGGCCGCGAGCATTGTAGGCATATGCATCAATAAACAGAGACTTCTGAGAAATGTCGTTATCACGGCTACTGGATGCGCGGGTTCGCGTGCCTCGTTATCCAATATTTGCTCAGGTAGTCAAAATATGATTACTCCGGTCGATTTTCATTCGTATATCGCGAGATCGTAGTTTTAGACCACAAGCTCATCACGTTAATGAAGGCAAGGTAGAGAGAGCGTGTTGGCTTGTGTTAGAAAAATGTTGATAATTAACCAGCTGTGATAGAGGTGCAGTTTTGTAAACACTGGATATTTAGAATGCGAGATTACGTAAACAGATATTCTACTTTTAGGTAGAGGATCAAGTATATTCCGTGTTCTTATAATAAGCACTAATATTGAGGTTCTAAATGACGTAATAAACTCTCTTTTCAGGCCATGTATTCTTACCCGATCTCCATACTTAATTAATATAAGGCACTTGTCTTTAGGTCAGTAGTATTGGGACCAAATATTCAATGTTTACATCACATACAGAATCGCACACTAGATATGCACATTAATTTGACATCTGGTAAATGTACCGTGAATTCTGACCTCGCATGTCACAGTATATAAAACATACCTGCTGCACTGTAATATTTCCCATGTTCCAGTGATGCAACCTTGTGTTGTGTTGTATACTCCCCATAGAGTTGAGAATGTGAAATGAGTGCACATTCATCTGTGTAATAATATAGTCCTATGAACAAGCTTTTGAGCATGGATTTGGTGCAATATAAATATGCAGATTATTATTATTAATTGCAGAATATACAAAATACATTGGTGTGTGTGTGTGTGTGTGTGTGTGTGTGTGTGTGTGTGTGTGTGTGTGTGTGTGTGTGTGTAAGTACGTTGATATCAGTAAGACAATAAATAAATAAATGAGATATAATCACCATGTACATTTTTCAGGTGGAGTATTTACAAAAACCTACTGTTGCTAGCTTTCTGTAGCATTTCCCATATATCGGTACATCATACTTACGTATGTACCTGCATTGTTTTCAGGAGAAGGGTATGTTCGTCTGGACTTTGAGATGCGCAATGTGACCAAGTATAAAGGCCAGTCTGTACGGCTAAGATGTGAGATCACCGGCTATCCAATTCCCCAGTACCATTGGTTCAGGAACAACGCCCCCATCCAGGACAACGATGAGAATGGCCGCTTTAATGTCCGGAGGACAGCTTGGGGATCCAGGTGAGAGAGTGCCTTTAAATCTATGAGTGGGAATGCCTTTAGATCTACAAGAGGGAGAGTCTGCCTTTAAATTTACAAGTGGTAGTATCTTTTATATCTACAAGTGGGAGTGTGTCTTTAAATCTACATGTGGTAGTGCCTTTAAATCTGCAAATGGTAGTGCCTTTAAATCTACAAGTGGTGGTGGCCTTTAAACCTGCAGGTAGGAATACCTTAAATCTGCAGATGGGAGTTCCTTTAAATCAGCATAGGAGTGCCTTTAAATAATATGCACATGTTAGTGAGTTTAAATCTACAAGAAGGAGTGCCTTTAAATCCGCAAATTGGAGTGGCTTTAAATCAGTAAGAGGGAGTGTTTTCATTTAAATCTACAAGTGGTAGCACCTTTAAACATGCAAATGGAAGTATCTTTTCAATCTACAAGTGGGAGTGTAATATTTCTGTCCCTCAGACCATCACACTATCTTTACTTACATGTACCTATCATTTTCTAAGATAAATACAATCAAGAGTTGCCATGAATCACAGGAGAAACTCTTTGAGTTTTCATATTCTCATGTTCTGGTACCCATTCAAGTCTACAATGCAAGTCCAAATCCAACACAATTTATGTTAGTGCCATACAGGCTCCTACAGGTAACTAAATCCAGCCTAACCCTGGTACCTGAAAATATATGTTTCTCAGACATGAATCATAAACTATTTAAGCATGTGTTTTCTCAGCCAGACTGATGAGCACAAATTTGGTTGGACCAGATGTCCTTATAAACCACCTTCGCCCATCAGTTTGGAGAAGCTGAACTATAAATCAGGTCTGGGAGTTGGGGCCATATCAAAGAATAGCTATCGTTGATACCTTATGTTGTATATTCCTTAGAAATAGGAAGGTGAATTTAATTAGCAAGGAGGCTAGAGCCAGACAAGGCCTGTTCCAAGTCGGAGTTCGAATAACTCTTGAAGCCGCTGTTCATGGCATTGCTTCCCATTGTAAACTTGCTTGTTGAAGGAATGGGCCTTTTCCAGATTCCAGAAGCAATTTGAACATCAAGCTGCCAACAAAACCAGATCCGCCTTGTCTACAAATTGCTTCAATACCCTCTTAATGTCTCTCACATATTTCTAATTAAGTTTGTTTTGCACAGGTCTATTAGACGTGTTTACATGTAGGCAAGGGGGCAAGATTTTTTCAGTCGGTAGGTTAGACTTTGTGAGGAGTTTCACTCTGGGCAAGGTGTCTGGATGTCTGAAACGGAACATGCAGCAATAATATTTAGTGTTTCTCTTAATCAACATGATGACATACTTTTTACCACTTTAGTCAAACAACAAAGACATCGACTAAAATATTGATTGAACTAGAATTTCAGACCAGTAATATATTAATATATAAAAAATGGCGGGGTGGGGGTGGGGGGTGGGGGTGGATGTTATTGCTGAAAGTTTATCGTGATGTAAATCTCAAAGCTTTCAACTTTCATTATTTAAAATGTCAATCATAAGAAACATTAATTGTGGAGAATTCTGCACCATGTTGAATTTGATTGATGCATAGCGTGACACTATGTAAAAGGCTTAAGAGTTATATAAGGGAGATAATCACTACTTAACATTGCCATGAAATACATTTCCAAGTTCTTTGATGAAAATTATCTTCATTTTATTTTAATAGTTCAATTTAGATTTGTAGTAATGAATTATGAAAGGATCATTGATTCTTCTTTAGCAAGAACCTGACAGTTTACACGAATCTGGTACTGAAAATACAAATGGCTGCCATCTTGTTTGAAGTCGGCCATGTTGATTTATTGCTTCTTCTGTGGGGGGCTTCTTGAGATTGCAATGGTTACAGCACATTCCACTTATGAATGGAATGGTTAGTAAATTACCACGAGTGCCATTAAGGAATAAATAGACATTTGTATTGTAATTATATTGAGATTACCTCCCTTCCATAATTTGATTAAAATATGATATATCTACGTCTGGATTTTGTCTCAGAGGTAGGTTTTAATCTAAACACAGGGGCCTTTGGATAAAGCTAATTTCCAGGTAATTACTAAGATCATAGACAAATGGAATTGAAACATCTGGGAACCTAAACGAGCACATTTCAATTTGCCCCAGATAAAACCCAAACAAATTTGGTTTTAAGAAAATCAGGCATTATTCTTTTAAGATGCCAATTATTGAAGTCCTTCTTACCAAAACCATAGCTGTTTGATGAAAAAGATACTACTGAGAGAATTAAATTCGTGTGTGGAGATTTCCAATGATTAAATATAGCTCACATATTTTAAATATCGTCATTGTATATTGAATTATTACTTCCGACATTCTGGTAGCAGAACATGAAACTATTGAAACCTGAAAAACCCATACATTTAGAAGCTGCACATGTCCAATTCATGATATACATGGACCAAAAAATAACTGTGTTATCTACTTAGTAATAAATTAGCCAGTATAAATTACAGTATCTTAAAGCAGAGCAGATTTGACCTCCATGATGAACTCTCGTCTCGTAGCTCGGTGAATATATGTCATTATCCTGTCGTGCCCTCAAATGGTGGACAGTAGACAGCAGGTATTATCGCAGATATGACCAGTTTTCAGTTACAGAAGTTCTAAGATTAAAATGCAATCTGGTTTGTATTAATTAATTATGAGTGGGAGTCTGGTTCAAGGTTTTATCTGCATTTATTTCCGGATGTTGAGTCAAAAGAGCGAGCCACCACCTGTTTGTATTGAACATGCTTGCTTTATTTGCTTACATACATGGGTTTTTTTTAATAGTGCATTAAATCGTAATGTCAATATCCAATGGTCCATATGTACAAAACTAGAAAATAATATTTTGTAGAAAATATATTTTCCAACAGCAAAAAGATTTGTTGTTGTCATTTTTATAAATTATCCAGTTGCAGTTGCATTTTTAGGCCATATCATTGCATGACAAGTCCCTGGCCCATGAGTATATATAGTGAACTCAAAGGCCCTGGACCATGGTATGGGAATAGGTGTAGAGACCCACCACAGATGAGAACAAGCAGATTTATCTGACAGCTGGATAGCATCCAATAGATATTTGGTCACATCCAACAGTTATGTGTAAATCTGTCAACGGCAGCCAAAAGATCATTCTAACCACAAACGGGGAAAGGAAAGAGAGCTGTATAAACAGTATATCAGAACTTACAAGATGTGTTTTTCTTGTGTCGTCACATGCGTACTTTCAGGTTGTAAATGGGGACCAGGCCATGTTGCTCAGAACAGTTGTAGCTACAATTGATTATACGTAAATTTTAAGGACCTGCTACAAATGTAATTCTTCTTACCCAAACCACTTTTATCACTACAATAGTTTTAACTAACCATATTCTTAAGTATTGTAGCGATAAAAGTGTTTCATGCAATGAACTTTCACTTGTAGCGGCTTCCTAAAATTTGACTTACAATCAATTGTAGACAGCTGTTCTAAGCAACGGGGTGGTCCCTTTGTTAGACTATCCATAGTCTCAGAGGGTTAGTAAATCAATAATATATAACTTATTTTGATTGGTATTATATTTATATGAAAGGA
>JAUTBT010040689.1:0-17269 GCA_032361225.1 Lepetodrilus schrolli | reverse complement strand
CAACATTCAGCGCTACGGATGTTGCAGGTTTCCTCCTGCCCTAAACTGACAAGCCGTGATATAAGTGAAAGAATCTTAAAAGTGGCTCTAAACCCCAATTAAAAAAAAAAATTTTTTAAATGGAGACAAGATCCAAGCTGTAAATGTTCTAACTCACCGAACAGCTCCAGTGAAATGCTATATGACATCATGTTCCCGTTAATGTTTCCCTCACATCGATATTTGCCCGCATCAATTTTTCGCAATGTATTAAAAATCAACATGACCTCTGTCCGAGATGACAGCAGGCGCCTGAAGCAGAACAAAACCATGATTGAACAGCACACGACATAGTACAAACAGTATAGTGCCTCCTGTCTGAATACTCCTGGCATACCTATTGTCTCCTGTCTCAATAATCCTTGCATACCTATTGTCTCCTGTCACCATATTGATTGATCGATTGATTGAATTAGTATTTTTTGGTCGGAGCAGGAATATTTCACCCATGCGTTGATGACTACAATATTAATTTATGATATTATTTGACATGCAAGACAATAAAACAAGCATGAAAAACCATGCCATATTTACAGGTCACTATAATCCTGACATACCTATTGCCTCCTATCATTGTATAATCCCTGTCATATCTGTTGTCTTGTGTCACTATAATCCTGTCATAAATATTGTCTCCTATCTTTGCATAATCCTGTCATACCTTCTCATTAATAATCCTGTCATACCTTTTCATTTATAATCCCTTCTCATTCATAATCCTGTCATACTTTTCTCATTTATAATCCTGTCATACCTTTTCATTTATAATCCCTTATTTATAATCCTGTCATACCTTCTCATTTATAATCCTGTCATTCATTTATAATCCCGTCATACCTTCTCATTTATAATCCTGTCATACCTTCTCATTTATAATCCTGTCATACCTTCTCGTTTATAATCCTGTCATTTATAATCCTGTCATACCTTCTCATTTATAATCCTGTCATACCTATTTCCTCCTGTCGCTATAACCTTGTCGTCTGGTCCGATCCACTTGAGGCCAGGATTCTCCGTGTCTCTGATGCCATCGGCTAAGCATGTAAAAGCTATCCCCGAGGAAGCCGTCTGACGTTCCAGAACCTGTCCATCTGTGAAATCCTTTATCCTGATTTCTTGTGCATCTGGAAATACAAACAAACAAACAGTCCATCAGAAAAAGGTTGTGTTGCAGCATTATATTGATGGGAAGAACAAAACAAATGGGGAAAATTTGCTATTCGAAATAGTACATGATGTTAAAATACAGACGCTGTTTTTTGCAACAGGGGATTGGTCCATTATTTTTCAGGACTGGAGAGCTCTCCACTATTTTAAGTCTTTCGCGACAAATCACGGATTATGTGGTTGTAGGGCCGGCCGACAACCCTCCACTACTCCGCACGGAAAAACACGTTTTTACATAAACAGTATGAAAGCTTCGTGAAAATAACGACGCATCCCATTTATTGTATTGAAGGTGTGTGCAGTGATCATTTATCTAACAAGAGTTGCCTCCCTTTGACAACTGACTGCAATTTTTTTTTTGAGAAATAATTCTTTTACAACCAGCCTTGGATCGAAATACTCTCCAGTATGGCGAATGTGCATGGATGTTTCTCAAAACACCCAGACGGGTCCTGTGTTCTCTACTTGTTTCCATGGTAAATATATATATGTATGTATATATGTATATATGTATGTATGTATATAATTCGTAAGTGCTGAAATGTTCAATACACAGCAATGTCATTGCCAATTAGGTGTCATTGCCAAATAGTTGTGATATTGCCAAATAGTTGTGGTATTGAAAGAGTTAAGCAATGGAAGATGTACATGTAAATGCAATAATAATATGCATGGCAATCCTAATATAGACCAGACAATGCATGAACATCTTGCAGAGGCCACGTGATCTAACACGGCTTAGGCCATGTATGAATTCCCGGCACAAAGAGATCAAAGGGCTACAGTCGGCACTGACAGTTCAATCAGATGCGTTCTGAGATGTATTAGCTCCGCCTACTTGTCGATCACAACAATGACGTCAAGCACTGTCACCTGCAGAATTTGCTCGGTTGCCAAGCGTGGGCAAATCCTTTCTAAGTTTTCTAGTGGGAAACCAACTTGCACAGGTGTTAGGTATACCCCACAACAAGGTGACGGGCTGTCAACACATTATGTCATGCCAAGATGAATCGCCTCACGAAAGTAGCTGTTAATAAAACATGTTTTCATTGGTTGGTTTAAAATTATACACATGGGCAGACAACTCGCCAAGCCGCTAGGGTACCATTTGCCAGCCGGATAAATATAGGCTATGATGGAAGGGTAGTAAACGTAGTCATGCGTTGCTCGGAGTTCTGTCCTTCCCTGGGGGAGATGCATGTATGTGGTTTACAATAATATGATGGCATGGTCAGGATCATGGTGAATTGATATACCCGTTTTATTTGCGATGCCATAGATTTCAATTTAACCTCGACTAGTCCGGATGAGAGCTAGGTGGTCCGTCAATATACTAGTAATCAATTAAATCTTAATAAAAATAGCATTTGAGCCTGTACATAAGACCTGATATTCTAATTATTCAACCTGTCACTGACCATCTAAATAGTAATTTAGTATGTATAGCATCAGAATTCCTAATATATTGTACAACTCGATGTTATTTACATATCTAATCTCAGCAGATTTGAAACAAAATACAAACAATAACTTTCAGAATCGTTATTTTTTACTTTTGCCAATTTTGCATGTGAACATTGACAAAATGCAACTTTCATTACAATAATTTGCCTTTATAAACAAGATAATTCTACTCCATTTCCACATTGTTAGTGTATGTAATTTACTCATGACTAATGTAATGGAAGGAATTCTCGTACGTCTTTATATATGTTGATATGGAAACGAGTGAAATTCCGACTTATGCATATTTTAACGTACTAAATTTGGTAGTACAACAATCCCCTTTTCACTAGTGCAATAACACAAAAGCTTTTTACAATTGTATTCATACGCTACATCGAAGTCGTTTGGATTAATATTCCCACATTTACTTGAAACGATATTTTGTCCGCAGGAATTTAACCCATTTCCCAAGACGCATACATACATACACACACAGTTATGTGATAAATAGAATGTCACGTTCTTGTTCATATATTACTGAATTTATTACTCTTTGGCAATAATGATATTATGCTCAGCATGCTTGAATATAATCAGTTTTGTTTCTTTTCAACAAGATGACCAAAGTTGCATACGGACAATAGTTCTTCAGACAATAGTCCATAAATATTTGAGTAAATCGACAATAGTATGCCACAGACATAATTATTTATGCAGATGCAGAATTTTCATAATTCTCTGTACAAACGGCGGCAACGAAATCTGCCCAAGCATTATACAGACTGTTTCGGCATCTATCGCCTTTCAGTTGTAATCTAATATGAAGATAAAGCGCATTCCAATAGATTTCGTCCTTGCAAGTATTGAGACTATTTATATTGCTGGTCTCATTAATATTCATGTCACGTCGCGAAATCAAGAGGATGATCAAATGATAGAGGGTTGTCACGGCGATACAATTATAACGCCATTATTAAAAAATCTTGTCGGTGTCAATTTCCTGGCATTGTTCAATGTAGATATACTTGCTTACGTCTCCACTAAATTTGCTGCAGGCGGTGCTATTATATAGGCCTGCTCGTGCTGAAAATGGTTGTCACCCCTAACTTATTTGCTATTATTTATAATGTTTTATTGAAAAAAAAGACATACGACCATTTTCTTCAGATTAGAAAAGTGTTTTTGTGACATTGCGAAGCATACTATCGGTGGATTCTAATTTGGTATTAGTAACGATTGATTGCTCTAATTTGCAATGGTTAATAAAATGGAAAGAATTATATCAACAATGTCTAGGCCTATTTGCCTAAAATTAACACTGATAACGAAATTGTAAATTAATTGTATTTATTTCTAAAATAACGAGAATATTTATTCCTAATGGTTTAACATCAAACGGTAGCATTTCATCATCAAACGGTAGCAAAGTTGCCGAATGCTTTGAAATGTACACGAGCTGAGCAGCGCCCTCGCCGAACCACCGTCGTCCACGAGCCCTACCACGTGGCAAGTCTATGATTTGGCGGGATGCACGCAGTGTAGTCCATTCATCATTACGTCATGGCCGCAGCGGAAGGTACCGTGGTTGTGTACACTCTTGAAGAAGAAACGGTTCCTTATCGTATCACTTCCGACATTGACAGCCAATACTTTACCCTGGGAGACTTCATGTTTCTCTCTAAGCGGTTTAATTATCGCTTTTTTTTCCTGTCACTTGATCCCGAGTTTGGGTAGGTTATCTCGACCACCTGTGCCGTTAAAGGCATACAATAACAGATTAAGTTGTCGTTTTGGACCGAATTTGAGTTTTAAATGCAAAGTACATGCACGTAGCATAGATATAATAGGTTTTGCACCTCCAGATATCTGTTCACTGCTGTAGGATAGGTAAAATTCCACTGCAGTGTACATTTCCGTTAAACCACAATAATCAGTTGGTAATGTATCTCAATTTTCTATTGTCTTAATAGACAGGGGGATAACTCAAAATAATCTTTCACATCTACTGGTGCCAATAAAGCTATAGAACTATAAATATTTAAAAATACGAAAATATTGGAAACCAGTTGGATATGCGGAAAATGTAGCTGGTTGCCCAATATACTTGTGTACCCATTAATAAATGTACATACTTTCATGTAAAAATATGAAATATGTAAACAAACCCGTGGTTGTATGCCTTTAACAGGTGATCATCATGCTGTTAATAAAATACAACTTATTGACTATGTTTAATTATTTAAATAAATTGGTGTGTAATAGAGGTAATATTAGGGATAGGGGCTAGCTCTATCATTACAAACAGTATATTCTTTTCTATTTAGGAAGATTGATGAGTTTTTTTCATACTTTCCACTTGATCTATCCACATGTGAAAAAATATTAGGTAATATTTTGATAATCCCCCAATAAATATGAATTGGTATCTATAAATTAATTAATTAATCATTTATGCTAATATAAATATTTTGTTTAAGGAGGTAAGATCATACTTGCAAGTATTTTATATATATATATATATATTTGTTTTATTTTTCTAAATAATACTTATAGTTAATAAAAAAAATCTGGAGAAAAAAATCTATCCAAACTGTAAGACACTGTATCGCAAATACAAAGGAGGTCTTTCCCAACAGTGCTCTGTTCTAAATATAGACTTCGCTTTGGATAGGAAATAAATATATTTCTCGATGACTAAACAATCTATATGCAAGTATGATCTTGCCGCTTAAAAGTAGGCTATAGTTGCTTATCTGATGAGAAAGTATAGTACATGAACTTATAGGTAAGACATACATAATATATATATATATTTTTTAATTTAATGGTTAATACTTTTATGGAAGAAAAAAGAAGAAGTTATTTTGTACTAAAAAGCGAAAATATAAATTTAGGTATTTGTTAATGAAAAGATATGTCTTGTATAGCTATCACCAAACATGTTGCATAAAGCATTCCAGGCTAGAAATTAATCCACAATTCTTCCCCAATAGATATGTTTATATATATAGAATTAAAAAAAAGAAGTAATTGAACTCTTCCCCAATTTATATATGCTAGTTTGTTTTTATGTAATATACAATTACAATAGCATTTGATCATTTAACACTTAATTTGAGATTTAATTGCAAATACCACTTGGCCTAATACATATCATCACTTTATTTTTTTTACATTCAAACATCTTTTAACTATTGTAGTACAGTGCACAGTGCATGCAACTTCAAATAATCGACAGGAAAAGCAATTTATTTCAATGCTTTTGTGTGGCAATTGATGGTGAAAGCATGGATTCTTGCAAAGGTAACAACATAACATTGTTTGCCAAAGACTTTCACTTTCTGTAAGTGTGCCTTAGTAGTGCAATGGTAGAACATTTGGACTTCGGAGCCAAAGGCCCTGGGGTGTAAATTCTGTCCAGGGAACCCGGCATCAATGTTCGCGAAAATTACCTTTCTGATGCAATCATGATAGGATGCACGGTCTGTACCATGGCAATGCAGTTATCATCCTTGGTCTGTCAGTACCAGCCGGTGCTCGCAGGTTTATTGCAACATTCATTGCTATGAGTGGTGCAGGTTTCCTCCTACCGTAAACTAACAAGCCGTGATATAAGTGAAATAATCTTGAAAGCGCATCTAAATCCCAAATTTAAAAAAAAAATAATACATACATATTTTCTCTGTTAAAGGACGATCAAAGATGAGGTGTTTGATGCCAGTGCTGTGGTGCCATCGTCTGGAGGGCTTGTACAAGCCTGGGTCAGTGTCTTCATGTATACTCAACAAAATAAATTAAGGGCTGGCAGATATTTTTTATAATCTTGAAGAATCGTGCCATTCTTGTCGCATATGGGCGAAGCACTAATTAATTCATTAATATCAATGCATCTTGAAGAATCTGGTGCCATTCTATCAATGTGCCTACATTTTCCTGAAGAGTACCTGGAGCCCATAGATGTTTCAAAATTCTTCATTATTAAAAAAATATAAATTTACTTGTCCAAAATGTATACTGGTCACCAATGTTATTTCAGTATCTATATCTTTGAGTTAGATCTGTTGGTATTTGTATTAGCCTAGTGTGTACAGTACACAATTTGTCTCTGAATACCATTTAACCTGCTATCTGCTGGAGGCACCAGAAATGCCCACAGGGCGACGTCCTGTGATTAATCCAGCATCAAGAAGGTTAAGAGTAAGACATTTTCCCAGTATCAATATATTCATGTCCAGTTAACATTTTTATGAATGATTGAATCAAGATTAAGATAATTGTTCAACCTATTAAACACATCGATTTCTTGATATGGCTCAAGATTTGCCCACAAAAGCTAATTTGCCAGAGAATTCTGGATTTCCATCACCCCCCTAAAAGGTTTGCTTCTAAAGCCTCAACACCCCCTACCCCCACCTCTCATGAAATACCAACCCTGTGGCTCCTCAGTTAAATCCTTCAATATTTTAATCCTGTTCTTGTCTCAGCTTGTCCCGTTAAACTGGTCGCAGGACAGCACAAGGATATCGCCCAGCGTCATGGACATGTCCAACAACGTGATATCCGAGGACATCGGCTTTTCAACCACCACGTACAGCAGCACCCGGATCATCAGCGGATGTTCCTCCAGTCCTGGGCAGCACCAGACCACATCTTCTGGAAGTCCTCGTCTGGCTCTGGACCACACAGGAACAGGTCCTTCTGCTTCTGAAGCCATCCTGACTTCCACTCCCATCTCATGGAATTGTGCACCCAAGCGCTGCCGCAGTGAGGAACTGTCCCGCCAGTACCAGAGATATGAATGTCCTTCCCAATCTCTGAGTGACACGTACATGGAGATCCTAGCCAGGATGCGCTGGTATCAAATGGACCAGGGAGGACATGAGGACATGTGTGGAGGTCAAGTACAAGAACCTAGAGGACAAGAGGTCATGGTGGAATGCCAGGAAGAGGTGCACAGCCATAGAGGACAGGAGGTCATGAATGTAGGTCAGGGACAAGAGGTATATGAAGGTCAAAAAGAGGTGAATAGAGGACAAGATGTAATGGACGGAGATCAAAGGCAAGATATGGATGGATATCAAGGAAAGGTGCAAAGAGGACATGAGGTCATGGGTGAATGTCATGGACAAGAGGTTGTGAGTGGAGGTCAAATAAAGATGCAAAGAGGACATGAGGTCATTGATAGAGAGCAAGGACAAGAGGTCATGGATGGAGGTCATAATCTTCTAGATGGAAGACAGGGAGATGAAGAGCATGTTTATGTTGGACAACGCAACTTGTACAAACCTGCTGATTGCCTTTGGTCAAACCTGCTGTATTCTGCTGACCTGGACCAAAACTTTGAAGATGTTCCTTTAGAAAGCACGCCCTATCCATGTGATCTATATTGCCATAGTGGCATCTGTCCAAATAGTGTAATTGAATTGACTCGGCCCTCTAATGACACCTTGCTGACAGATAAACCAAACTTTGAGAAGCTCAATTCTAAGGGTTATGAAATCATGGCAGACATTCCTGCAGCAACTCCAGATACTATACATGCACAGGATGATGAATCATTCTCACTGGATCACAATAATAATATATCCCAATATGCAAATACCGCAGAGACAAGAAACAGCAATCGATGCAAGAGCTCTTCACTGAATCCTAGGAAATATCCATCAAAAGATGTCAGACCACAGACCTACTCGCAAGGAACCCCACAAGGCCAATGCTTAAAAGCTGATGAACTATATCCTGGAATTGGAATTGATAGTGGAGTTCATCTCAAGAAGGCTAGAAAACCTAGAAAGTTGCACAATAGTAGGAAGTACTCTGTACAACATTCTAAAGGAATATATTCCATGATACTGCCACAAGGGAGTACATATCGTGAAATTACTGATGCGAAAATACATGGAAATGACGGTCAGATATTTCCTGAAGAATGTCCAAGTGGAACATTGGAAACCAATGGCAATCTTGCCAGCGAAGATGTCACAGAAAGTGAATCTCTGCCGACTACCGATCTGTTTTCTGTGTCACCTTTAAATGTGTGAGTAGCACCAGTACACTAGTTTACATTTCTCAGAATAAATTGTAACATTATGTTTTACTTTATACTTTTTATGTTTCCTTGGCTTGGATCTATAATAAAGAAGACTAATGTAGAATGCTACAATGTGGTTGTAATTCCAGAAGTAACTTAAAATGGAGGAAATCTCTTTCTGATGATGCTCAAGGCCGACCTTGACTGTGACCTACTTCAATTGTAAATCCAAAGGTTTCTGGGATTCGAACCCGAGTTGCTGGATTGTGTCCAACACTCTACTGACAGTTAAAGGGGTAACCCCACTGGCCGAGACCAACAGGAGCATCTTATATCACACCTGGTTACTTATAGAACAACCAATATGATTCCTTTTCAGGAGGAAGTCTGTTGCTGATGATGCTAAAGCTGGACCTAGACCTACAGGTATTTACGTTCCTGAATCCACGTCAATGATGGCACAGTTCTTGTCATTTGATCACGCTCGATCCTCGCGAGGTCACATAGGGGACCTCTTACAGGAAGTTGAGGTCAAGGACAATAGTGTCGGGGAGAGAGGGAGGATGTTAGAAAGACGGACACGGATGAGGAATAAACGAGACACCAGTATACATGGGATCGATGTACAGCAAGGTTAGTCATTGGTTTACAAGTTAAAATTAACTTCATTGTGATTTATAAATGTCAATATTGTATTTGTTTTTAGAGATAAAAAATGTTGATTATTTTATTAGAACATTACAAAAAAGTAATTCCATGTACCATCTTTCTATATCATTGCGTATGGGTGAAACATTCTTGCTGCGACATAAAGCAGTAATTCATTCATTCATACCATCTTCCTATAGATCCATTTTTATTGATATCTTCAGATACATTTCTGTTCTCATACCAAACTGTACTTTATCTCTCTAAAAGCTTAATCTAGGATGCTGACAGGAATATGGAATGTTAAATCTATATTTCAGAAATTCTACTAACACCAGAGACAAACCTGATAGGTATGCTAGATGAAGATTTGAAGAACGTGGTTGACGCCATGCTAAATCCATCAAGCGGTGTTGAAGTCAAAGAACGGAAATGGCTCAAATGTTCCATCCCCAATGCATTGTTTGGCAAGTTACATCTGAATAGCAAGTTTACAACAGTGTCTTTTTCAATGGCATACTTTTATGTGACATTCCACATGAAGTGATAACACAAGAATACTGACATCTGACATGTATTTACTACAATGAGAATTACAAGTTAATTGTTTCACTATTGAATTTGAAATCTATTCATGAAGATCATATAATGATAGTCTTGACAATGATAATCCATGAAGATGATATTACAAATTGTGAGACTATTGAATTTAAACCTATCTGTGAATTACGATCATGTTACATTCTGCGACCCAAAACATAATATCCATCTGAATTTGACTGTATTTGAGAATAATTCTTTATATACTCAACAAAATTAATTAAGGGCCAGTAGCCTTTTTGGTGATGTAAATTTAGCGTTATATTATTTTAACAACTAAGAATTTACAAACGTTACAAAGGTACAGGTACTCTTCAAGAACTAGCAGACACTGGAAGAAGAATGGTACCAGATTCCTCAAGCCAATTCTGAAATTGGTAGATAGCTTTCCCCACAATATATCTGCCGGCCCTTAATTAATTTTGTAAAGTATACAAATGCGACCGAGGATGTGCCGATCCTTGGATTCGAACCCGAGTTGCTGGATTGTGAATCCAATGCTCTACCGACTGAGCCAAATGGCCAAGACCAGTAGGAGCATCTTATATCACACAGCTACGCATATATTTCAGGGATAGAACTTATTCAGTGGCTGCGGCGGAGAGAAGGAATATCATCATACATGTTGGCAAGACGATTGGCACAGGTGTTGGTGGACTGCGGAGTGTTGGTGCCATTCCTCTCTTCCCAGACACGCTTTGTGGACGAATGGTACTACATGGTGAAGGTCAAGGACAAGGCAGAGCTTGTACATTAACCCTCTCTCTACTGGACTGCGGAGTGTTGGCGTGTGCCTTTCCTATCTTCCCAGACACGCTTCGTGGATGAATAGTTCTACATGGTGAAGGTCAAGGACAACACAGAGCTTGTACATTAACCCTCTCTCTGCTGACAGCAGTTGGAGATGTCCTGAAGTTCGGTGAATTTGGTTAATAATAAGTGAAATGGTTAATAATCCTCTGTTTAGTGTAAACATACAGTGAATTCATGTTCAAATTATGTATCAGATTTCTCAGATTTACATAATGTGGGTGACCTTTTCCTTTTTGGTATATATCAACAATACTTCAAACTCTTCAAGGCAAGTCGAGTTGCCTACAGCAGGGAGGAGGTTAAAAAACCAGCTTAGATTTCAGTTTGGGCCCCAAGATTACAAAACTATGTACAATTTCATGCTCAACTCAAAGTTTTGTTCACACAGCCCCATGTAGCATTTAAGCTTGAGCATGAAATCGTACTCAAAATGTTTCGTAATCTCTGGGCCAGGGTATTGTTTCACAAAGCTCTCATATCTGCTACAAGACCATCCGCACTCTCGTAGCGATATCTTATCCACTGCAATCAGGCAATTACGAGAGCGCTATGGTCTCATAGTGGATGTGAGAGTTTCAAGAAATGAAACCCTGAATAGGATGTGTTCACAGAGGTGTCAAACAGTTTGTAGCTATGTTCTACCAGTTAAAATAGTACATGTCGGTGATAGTGTACAGACTTAGAATCCCTACAGGACGTCAAAGTCATTCCCTACAGGAGGTCGTTATGCCAAATAGGTCACATAATGCCTTCTAGGTTATGAGATGCTCTAGCTACTAGAGGTCATGTTGTACTACATGAGGTCACAATATGCCCTAAAGGGAATCGTGATGTGTGTAGCCCTACAGGAGGTCACGATACACCCTACAGGAGGTCACATGATTAATCCATCAGGGAGGTTCTGACCTCCAGTCAAACTTTATATGGGGATTTGTGAACAAGACATGGAGTGGAGCAGGAAATCGTACTTAAAAAAGCTTTGTAATCTCGGGGTCAGATCTTTGTCAATATTTACCCCAAGGCAGAGATTAACATGTGATAAGCTGCACAAGACTAAGGAAAAATAAAGGATAAAATGTTTCTTGGCTATTGGTGTTTGACTGTTAAAAATTGGGAATAACTAATTTATGGTTTGTTGGTCTTCTCCAGAATCTAGTTCTACAAAGTAATGAGAATGAAAGTAATTGGGTTTCACACATACAGTGCACTCTGTGAATACCGGCATATTTGTACTCCGGCAATCTGCGTATATCGGCATAATTTCAAAGTCACAGCCAGTGACGATGCATTTAACATTAGGTAACGTTTGAATAAACCGGCATCTCTCCTGTATACCGGCATCACAAAAGCGGACTGGATGCGTTTTCTACTAATAATTTACCTTGTATAAACTGGTCACAGTCTAGGTACACAGTTGATCAATTGGATTACTATAGGCAAATACAAATTACATGTACACTCTGAACGGCTCCTCTTTGAGTTAACTGGCTTAAAATTTCATAATGTAAACAATATTGGCTGCCATTTAATTGGCCGCTTGTCTTTTCTTTGAAGATGACTTGCACATTTGGTCAATGGGATTACTATACATGTAGGATACTTTCTTTGACTTAATGTGCCATTGTACATTTAAATACGCATTTGTAGGCATTTTTTTTGTAGCACGAAATATTGAACTGCTAGCCGAATATGACGTTGAGCCAAGTCCACCGGAACTCTTGATAAACTGAGCAAACTGACACTCTGTCAAAACCGGCATATTATCTTGGTCCCAACAAGTGGCGGTATAGCCAGAGTGCCGGTATAGCCAGAGTGCACTAGTACTCTATTTCACCAATTTAGAAGTAAACATGCATGTATATGTATATACTTTGTCCTCACTTTTACAGAACGATATGCCCAAGCAATATTTATTTTATTTTATTTAGCCTTTATCTGCACTGAATAATTATGTGATATAAACATGTTGTGGTTTACATACTTGGTTAATGATATTAAGATCTTGAATAATTTTATTGAATTATTATTGTTGTTTAATTATTTTCTCAAGATTATTTTAATTTTAATTTCATTACTTTTATTTTGTTTTCCACCTTCAAAACAACCATTGACTCGTATTATGGAGTTGTCAGAAACATTTTTTTATTTGTTTCATATATTATCCCAAAAGGGTTTATTTTAAAAATAATTTTGGAAAGCATTTTCTCGATTCTAAAGTGTAGTATCTGAAGATTTGATGTTTTTGTTGTTTATGTGTTCATTTTTCTCCATATATCAATTGTTTTGTATGTTTAAGAGGTATGAATAGGTGTTTGGTTATCAATATCATCATACAGTATTATTAAATTAACTTTTATCAACTTGTAGGATAACATTGATATCAAAAGACACTCTGTCGAGATCATATTTATCACACAATGTCATTCTAAGGTTGGGCCATAGTTTTTTTATTCCCTGGTTTCCAGATCTGCCAACCAGATTTTTTCCACTTTGGAAAATAATAATCATTATATTCTGTGGACAGTGTACTAGTCTTTAGAAAATTATAATAATAAATGGTGAAGGAACAAAAACTGGCAGGCAATGGTTAAAACACAAGGTTGAAACCAATTTGATTAGTTACGTATAAATCTGATATTGCTGATGACCATGCTATCTTGATGATTGTTTCTTTTTGTTATTGTTTTGAATTTTGTACTCTTGTACCACCATGTGTGGCTTAAGAGAATAAAGATGATGATGAGTAGGCCTACCATTACATTTTTAAATATCAATATTTTTCCAACCAAAGAAATAAGTATATCCCTATGTATTACCTGTCTAGACATCTATCCTTAGTTTACGTTCTCTTTTTAGGAGCAAGAAAATAAGTATTTAACAATCTCTGTTTATTCTGTACTATTGTTATGCATTTCATGAAATGAAAAACTTGCTAGCAAATCCTTCTGCGATTTCCATGTTAATTTTTGTTATATATATTGTAGCTCTGTAACTCGTATGCCGAGATTCTCGGCCTGAGTGAATAAAGGTTCTGTTCTGTTCTGACCTGACCAACTGGCCAAATATCAAATTATATTCATTTATATTTTTGATCGCCCGAGCCAAAATTATCACAGGAAAATCTGTAAACCAAGAAGTCGAATAACTATAGCTTTACTAATGCAAGTTGTCATTTATCATTATTGAATTGACATTCTCCAGAAGCTTGTGTTTATGGTATGCATTTTAATCTTAAAATCAAATATACAGATTAACCCTCTCCATGCTGAAGGCAACTGGAGATGCCCTAACGAGTAGTACATGTGCCTAATCCAGCAGGGAGAGGGTTAACATTTAGCTGTACATCTGCGAGTCCTCAGGGTTTGGGCATTATTCTCATTTTATTTCTCATTTTATTGGATGCAATATGAATACAATCAAGTATTGCAACCTAAATTAGGTTTTCTCTTCCTAACTAGCTAACTATCTGAGAGATGGAAATAAACTGTTGTTTGTTGCTTGTTTCTTGTTCTTTCACCTCCATGTGGGATCTTATAATACTTGGAATATTTAAATACCTCAGAAGAGTAATTGCATACAGGAAGTTGCCAAGTGTGCTCCAATTTTATTCTTTCCTGGAACAATAATTTCTTGCATAGTATTGGACTTGGTGTTGTATTCCACAGTAATTCAGCAATATTTCTTAATGATGGTAGTACCTAAAGCAACTAAGTGCCGAGTTGTAATTCCATCCAATGGTCAGACTCTCATTTTTTTCACAGTGGAGTACAGTTGTATATTGAGAATATATTATTGCAATGTTGTACTGGTACAGGAAATTTGTTGTAATCTGTAAAGTGCTCCAGATATCTGGATTAGCCAGATTTTCAGTGGCATTTTTAACATTTCGTGTGGCTATAAGCAGCTCATCACCATACAAAATGTTAAAAATACCACTGAAAATGTACTCGAGAATCGTGATTTTGTTCATCATTTGAACTGAAAATTGAATGATGCAATGATTGCAAGGTTAGGACAGGTTACAACTCCACACCTTGGCTTGTTGAACTCTTGATTTGTCCAATTCCAGAACTGCAAGCTGTTCCAGGATGAAGCGGCCTCCATATTAAATAAGGCTTTGTCCAATAATGTGAGATATTGAATTGTGTATCTACTTGTATATTCTCTCTAACATCGTGGTATGCGGAGAGGATGGTGTTTATGCTTGTGATACTGTCGACAGTTTGCCAACCACTGGCACTGCAGAATTTAATGTAAAGTCATCTGGCAGGCGTGCAGCTGCCTGTACACAGGGATGCAGACATCTACATCAATTTCCAGGGTTCCTGCACCTTTATTCAATCAAATTTAAGACCTTTTTAAGACTTCAAGAAAAAAATTCAGAAAATCGAAGACCTATATTTGAATTACTAATGATCATCACGAGACATTACTTTTACATTTTCATTTTAGATTGCGATGACTTTTACATGTTTTACATAAACATGCAGATAATTAATGTAAATACAATGAAGGAATTAAAATAAATGTCTGTAAACTTGGTATGGAAATGGGAGTTTTAATTATTCGAATAACTGATATAATCATATGGGATTGAATTATAGCGAGTGCAGCCAACGGGACGTGCGAGCTCGCACTATAGATCATGCGTGTATTCGAGGATGGAAATGGATTCCAGTGAAAAATGTAAACAAAAGGATAGTCCTTGGAGTTACTGTTTCCATGGTCAATGGATCAGAGTGCAAGCAGTTCACCTTCATCTCTTTAGAGAGTATACCACCCAAGCTGCAATCTCAGCCGCTACAAGGTTAACATTCACAATTTCGTCTCCTTGGGTTGCATGTTGGCAGCATCTTGCTCCAAGTAATTTCCAATGGATGAAATGATAAAGGGTCTAACTGTAGTCCCTGCCTAAACCGAGGTACCGTATTTCTTCTATTAATTAGAACAGGAGAAAATAATTAAATTTGTAGCCGTTAAAATTATTAGAAAAATACAAAAATTGGGCCGGGGAAAACAATATTTTCTGCGATTAATTTAGGTGTTTAAACTATTAGGTAATTTCTTGCTATAGTAAATGCATAACTTACGCCCTCATTTATGGCCAGACTACAGTACTACCTTTGTGTGAAATAATGTTTAAACACTACCATTTGTAACAATGTTTCAACTATATACCAATGTCAAAATCATAAAACATTTTTGGTAGTACACTTTTTTATTGTCTCCTTTGGGCCGAATATGTTGTAGCTATTGGAGACCGAGGTGATTGATGGTTATTACATGTCAGTGTTGTCCACAAACCAGTTAATAGATGGAAGGAGAATGCTCTTCTATATATACTCAACAAATTTAATTAAGGGCCGGCAGATATTTTCTGGGGAAGGTTTCTACCAAATCTCAGTACATTTGCTGTGCCTCAAACAAACAGGTATCCTACTCCTTGAGAACCAACAATTCTTTTCCTGATCTGGATGAAGGGTGAAGAATATTGTTCTTATGCAAAGAAAACAAACGACACATTATGCACTATGTTGTAATTTATATATTCATAAAACAAATGGTCACTAGAAAACTGTACAGAAGTATAATGGCCATACTTTAGTCAGATTGCTTTGATTAACTAACCATGGTGTTAAGTAACAATTATTGCTCAATCACTGCATTTAAGTAACATTGAGCTCAGTAACAAGCTAGTGATCGCCAAAAAATAGGTCAATAAATCCAATGATTAATATCATATGTCATCTAGATAACAAAGACAGATTGGTACACGATAACTGAGATAAATCCATAGGACAAGTACTCGGCAGTCCATCTAATAATGCCACGCTTCCCCCAAAAAATCCATTATACTTATCCGACTTCATATTAAATGTGTTATGTATTTGTTTAACGGACACTATTGTGCATTTACAGTACAGAGAATAGCAAACTGTTAGCATAAGTCTGCTCGAAGTTTAGAATATGCATGTCAAAGGTGAAAGCACGAATAGTTTAGTATAATGTTATTAATATTGTTTATCAGAATCATCAGCACTTCACAGTGGTTGCAACAAACACATAACACTAAATAGATGATAAACACACATTACTAGCGCTACAGCGCCTTGAACAGTTGGACATGAGCTTTCACCTTCGACACTCGCATGTATATTCTACACATATTCAAAACTATGAGCTGGAATATTCTACTGTATGTTCCATCGCTATTAGTTTCAAGTTGTATTCAGCTATACATACATGTACAATTATGGATATATTTTGTGACCAAATTATTAATTTACGTTATCAACAGTTGGAAGATATTGTATCATAATATTTAAACTTGGACTGTCCAGGTCCCCGTTTCACAACGACATCCTAGATTTAGAAGCTCCTAACTTTATGACCCAGTTTATCACCTCCCAAGTTAGATGCCAATTAAAGAAGGGATACATACGACTTTTGACGTCGTCATGAAACACTTGTTACGAGGTGACAACACTTAGGACTGGTTTAGGAGCTCCTAAATAGTTAGGAGGC
>JAUTBT010040678.1:0-17270 GCA_032361225.1 Lepetodrilus schrolli | reverse complement strand
TATACTTACGTACATATCCTGACAGTACTACTAAGTAATATGACACTCTAACGTAAACGGGCTTAAAACATGCGCCCAGACACTACACATACATTACACAGACACTACAGACACTACACAGACACTACACAGACACTACACAGACACTACACAGACACTACACAGACACTAATACACATACATTAGACAGACACTACACAGACACGACTACGCAGACACTACACAGACATTACACATACATTACACATACACTACACAGACATTACACAGACACTACACAGACATTACACAGACACTACACAGACACTACTACACAGACATTACTAACCAGACACTACACAGACACTACTACATAGACACTACTACACATACACTACTACACAGACACTACACAGACACTACTACACAGACACTACACAGACACTACTACACAGACATTACACAGACACTACTACACACACTACACAGACACTACTACACAGACACTACACAGACAGTACTACACAGACACTATACAGACACTACACAGACACTACACAGACACTACACAAATGGGTGAATTCCGCACATTTCCAGAAAATGGTAAATAGATATTATTAACCGAGTGTCTTTAGACATCGTCCATATCCTGCACTTAGGGATAATACTCGCTAAAGCTCGTCTAATACGTAGAGATTATCCATAAATATAGACGATATCTAAAGACACGAGGTTCATAATCTCTTTATCATCTAATGTCAAACTTAATTACTTCTCTATAAGAAGAAAACATCAACGAGTGAATCGACATTTTAAAGTTACGCGTAGGAATACATGCAGGTCAGTAAATTGTAAACCGCTTCACTAATTGATAAATACACCAAGGGAAAATAACAGATTTAAAAACAATTCTCATTTTTATTAAACATTGTGAATATATTAAATCTAGTCGATTATCACATAGTCAAATTGTTTACTATTTCCATACAGTACCATTTATAAATAGTAGTATGACGTCACATGAAGATGACGTAATGTAAAATTAGCTCCCTAATTTGCATAGTAAATAGTCAGGCAAAGTAACATGATGCACGAAATATCTGTATACTTTTTCTCGTAAACTTACTTGAATTTAATTCTCATTACTAATTTTTTTCAAGGTATATTGTTAACATTTTAATAAATACTATATTACTTTATATGTATGCACATAATATTTGGGAAAATTTAACATATTATTTAGAAACAAATGGCAAAAACAGTGTAAATAATGTCCATATTCAACTTTCCATTAGATGATAAAACAGGTATGGAGGGCTGACAAAATATGCACGTGCAGAACAGGTATATAAACTGGACGTTCCAATCCCGCGACAACACAAGTAGTAAATTCACGCCAGATAAATGCCAAGATTATCACAGTATCATAGAAAATAATAGGTATGGACAAAACTGGGGCAACAACGCTCTATATCGCGTTTGGTTGTTTAATGTAAACGATTTTTGCGCTCTTCCAACGTCACAAACAGATACGAGAACACAGTACAGGCAGAGAATACAAAGACCACGTGTCAACACATCCGGATGGCCTGTATATTCCAGCTATCCACCACTGCAACATGTTGGTGACGACAACGTCGACGGCAGCAACGGCTCTCGGACATGGCATCAGTCGACGAGCCGTGCTAAGATGTCTACTTTCTCCAGCTGCAAGGGCTCGGTGTCCCTGTCGGTGTATCGTACTGACCACACGACATCGACGTCTTAGATCGCAAAGAATGAGAACCATACGACGTTGACTGCGACATCCTGTCATGACCAGCATGTTCACAGGATATGAATCCTACTGAACATTAATAGGACCACTTGAATAGAATACATAGAGACCGACATCAGCCCACACCCAAAACAATTGAACTTGAACAAGAGGTTGTCTATGGCTCTGCTGGTATCATCAGTCATTTATAATTACAGAGAAAATATGAGAACCCCTTCCAGTGCTAGTATTGTTTGAATACATTCACACAGAAATGCAAATACATACCGGAAGGATGATATGGGTATGTGAATGATAGATATTCTAGCGCATTGAAAGGCAGCTTGGGTTGTATACTCCCCAAGGAATTGAGAAAGAAAATGAGAGCACACTGATCCATTGACCGTGATAATAATGTATTGATATGAGCATGCTTTGAGGGCGTGGATTTGGCGCAATATAGTATAATAATAATAATAATAATAATAGGACAGCATGATTGCATAGTTGATGTAGTTGGAAACGTGAGCATGTAACTGGATCTCATTTCCTCGTCGTCGACAGTCTGTGACATACTGCAAAGTATGTGTCCTTTCTGTACTAAGACTGTCGTCTCGACACAGCCGAACTTCTGTTGACAGTAGCGTATACTATCTACCTTCAGCTGAACTGTCGCGTTCTGACGATGGTAATTATGTAAATAGTATAACTGTATACGGTATAAGCATTCATGTACATTCATGTATACCGAGATTACACAATCATATTCACGCCCAAATCGTTATTTAGACCATTCGGTAAACATTGAAGGGAAAAGAAATTAAAACGGTCAATGTATAGTAAGAAAATGTTTGAACACATCTGCCATGTAGTATATAAAGTGAGAACTGTTTTACACAACAAATATGTTAATTATATTGTTTTAAATAGTATTTGATTATAATTAGGCCCTAGACTTAGTCCTATAGATTCGTTTAAAATGTTCTGTGACCTCGGTGTATGAATCATAAACTTTAAAAAAAAATGGATAAAATATTGTAGTATGTTTTCTTTCTTCTATCACTGCAGCAGCTCAAATTAAGATGATTGCCATCGAGGGACGGGGTAACGTTCCTGGTGTTAAGGTTAGAAGCGAGCTGCCAGGGTGGCAATATAAAGGGGGGGGGGGGGGCCCCCCCCCCCCAGAATTTTAGAAAAAAAAGGTTTCATACGTGGTATTATATACATGCACATTAAAAATCAATATAGAACTGCATGATCCAAACGGCATTCCGTATATTTTGAAATCGACAAGGGATATGCCATTGAGGTCACGTGATTAATGAAGCTAAGCATGACTGTGAGCAGACGATTTGATTGTCATATTTTTTTTAGAGCTTACAATGATTAATTATTTTTATTATTAGTTTTTTTGTACATCACGTTTGTGCTCAGAGCTACAGTTTCTAATCTTTCACATTATTTGACCTCATTCTTACGTTTGCTGATGATATTTTGTTTTACTAGTTCTGCGCGATATAACGGGGAAAGTGTCAGACGTCAAATATAGGTGGCGCGATTCTTTGAGTTTTAGGAAGCGGAAGCAACGTTTTAGTAAGTAGTACGAAAACCTGTCTACCCCGAAATTTGGGGATCCATATCGTGTGCAACTTGTACTTAATTTTATTATCATTAGTCAGTAGTTCAGATGTAGGCAATTTCAACGGCTTATGTTTTATATAACTCTAACGTTTGAAAAAAATATTTCGAAATAAATGTTTCTTATTATATTGCTGATGACGTATGCGACCATATCTATAAATATACGTGATTTACTTGACGAATGTAGAGTTACCTCCCTTTCATATAGTCGATCAGCTGAGGCCATTTTGGAAGGTAGAAGAAAAACTAGTGATTTGTCCGGGTAATTATGCCTTAATTGAAATTCTATATCTGATGTTTATAGTAAAATAATGCTGCATTAGATGCTGGTTTTAATATTGTAGTTGTTCTGTTTCCATACAAAATAAAACATCTAAATAATCATGGAAAATATGTCTTGTTTTACTCTACTTTGTCATTTGATCACTGAAAATAGAGATAGACTAAATCATGTGCAT
The DNA here is from genome assembly GCA_032361225.1 of Lepetodrilus schrolli. NCBI lineage: Eukaryota > Metazoa > Mollusca > Gastropoda > Lepetellida > Lepetodrilidae > Lepetodrilus > Lepetodrilus schrolli. The sequence continues at coordinate 13,436 of JAUTBT010040678.1, read as the reverse complement.
TGACAAGCTGCAGGATAAACAATAAATGAGCGCCGATCACGCCAACCTACCTAAGAAAGTCTAATATACATGCAGGCATAGACATAATAATGCGTACTATCGTTAACGTGTGAAGTGTGTATAGCGAAGCATTATCACTACCCGGCCAGGGGCCAAGGCCATGTTTCTGGCAGCGTAGTGATAATGCTTCGTGAAGTGAGTATAGCGAAGGATTTATCACTACCCAAACAGGGCCAACCTTCACATTGGAAAAAAACATACATTGTGGTTGCTAATGGAAGGCAGTTCCGAATCACTGGTATTAGGGTCACTTACTCATGATAATGCGGGGAGGTGTCCGCTGTTGTCAAGACTTAATACATCACATACATCATTGAAACAACAGCGGTCTTAATACATCACATACATCATTGAAACAACAGCGGACTTAATACATCACATACAGCATTGAAACAACAGCGGACTTAATACATCACCCACAGTATTGAAACAACAGCGGACTTAATACATCACATGCAGTATTGAAACAACAGCGGACTTAATACATCACACACAGCATTGAAACAACAGCGGACACATTTTGTTTTGGACCTCTTTCTTTAGTTTCAGACAAAGCTTAGATCATGTTTATGGCCAGGTAGTGTCATTGCTATGCTAGGCTGGTGTATGTACATTAGCGTAGTAATGACACTACCCAGACATAATGCATGCCTACCTTTCCATTTTCTCCATGTTTCCAGAGAAACACCATAAATTACAGTGTTCTGGAACATATGGAGATTCAGTCAAAGTTTGATTATATTTTGAGAGATTTTTTAATTTCCCGAGAAATCCTGTTTAAGAGTGCCGGTTTAATTATTCATGGTTAGACAGGTGACGTCTCCTTTAAACATGTCAGATTTTGAAACAATGGCGTGTGTAATGTTATGAACCTGTGACTTATACACACATGTGACTGGTGAATTTATGAACCTGTGATGTGTCACTATCAGATGTGACTGGTGAAGTTACGATCCTGTCATTATCAGATAAACAAATTGGAGAATTTATGTTGTTTGTGAGGAACATTATCTGATGCGACACATGATTTTGAGTCAATTAACCGTGCTAACTCGGTAAGATGAAAAACCCCCAGATAAATACATGTTTCCTGCCATCATGCCCTAGTTTAGCAAGAGGTCAGAATACTGTTATAATTAATACTTAGTATTAAATTAATATTTCTGTTACAATAATAAACAAGTTGAATGTGTTACAGACAATTTTGCTGATCGTCTGGGCTGATCATCTGATGATGTGGATGTGTACGCTGATCATGGATGTTTAACAGCAGGCTGAAAGTGGGATCAATCACGTGGATGAGCTAGCTGATCATTTGGATGTGTGAGCGCGGGGCAGCAGGCCAGCATGCCAGAGCACCTGATGGAGACCAGCGCACCGCGGCCCGTCCATCTCAAACCATTCGACCACCAGGTCGGAGGTCACCACTCTGTGCTGCGCTATAATGAGTACACGCTGTGCAAGCTGCTGATCCCCAGAGAGCAACTGTTCTACGAGACCCTGCCAGCAGAGCTGAAGGAGTTTACACCAGAGTACAGAGGTGAGTGGGTGTTGATGTGGGTGACGCCAGAGTAGAGGGCTGAGTGTTTGGATTTTTACAAGCTGAAATTTCTCGTTGGGTGTACGGGAAATTTCAGCTTGTAAAAACCCGGAAATCACGCCGGTAACGAATTTATCCAAAATCATAATAGATCTACATACTTTTAAGAAAGCGAACTTGCAAATATTCATACAGAATGTCTTTCTAACGTGTGAGTCGAGGGCAGCTGCAATGACGTCACAGTCATTATGATGTCACAACTTTTAACTACGGCCAAACCGGGGTGTACAAGTTTTTCCAGGACATTCCTATACCAATCAAATCGCTAGAATTGTTGTATATTTTGGATAAAGGTTTTTACAAGCTGAAATTTCTCGTCAGGGAAAATATTACTAGTTGGTAGTGAGGCCCACTGTCTTTACAGTACACAGCTAATTAATCTACCGACGGTTTTCATTTGCTCGAAGGGGGGCCGTTACTGATGTTAGAGACTTGAACTTTGGTTTTTCTGAAAGACTGTGATCATTACTACTTACTACTACCATGTGAGCAATCGCAAAAATCTGTTTTGTTTTTAAAAAATGATTACGTAAAATGTGAATATCTCCGTCAGTTTTTAATATATTAAAGCGAACGATCAGCGGGTGTTTGCTGCGACCATGTAGAGTATTCGTAGTTAGTTTGGAAGCAATCCAATGACGGATAGCCGTACACGAGCGATTACAATATTTACAGAAATCGAGAATTTGTCGCCGAGTTGGGCGAGTATTTAAAAATACTTTGTGAGTCTGAAACATTCATTGTTATTAAAAGTTAAACTGATTTAAGAATTATTTTTATAAATGATTTCATGATGAATATAAAAAAATATATTTCACAGATATGTGTATGATGTTTTCCAGGGACGATAGAGGTACAACTACACGAGGACAGCAAGGGCTACATCAAGCTGGTTGGCTACCCTGTACAGAAGTCACGTAACCATGACAACCACCATGACAGCAGCTCCCCATCCTCCAGCGGCAGTGACTCGGAGCTCGCGGGGGAGGGCGCGCTGTCATTAACCAGGCCGCAGACAAAGTGAGTTAGTGTGAACACTCTTAGCTGTCCTTTTTACTGTTCCTTGTACAACAGTTGTAGGACTAACTTGCTGTGAGGATCAGAGGCGTCTGTCTGTCTGTCTGTCTGTCTGTCTGTCTGTCTGTCTGTCTGTCTGTATAAAGATTACTTATAATACTCGTAATATTCACAGGGTTCCTGCGGACCCGTGAAATGTTTTTAAAAGTCTTAAATTAGGACTAACTTGCTGTGTGTGATGTATTAAGTCCACTGTTGTTTCAATACTGTGTGTGATGTATTAAGTCCACTGTTGTTTCAATACTGTGTGTGATGTATTAAGTCCACTGTTGTTTCAATGCTGTGTGTGATGTATTAAGTCCACTGTTGTTTCAATGCTGTGTGTGATGTAAAAAGATTACTCATAATACTCATAATATTCACAGGGTTCCTGCGGACCCGTGAAATGTTTTTAAAAGTCTTAAATTTAATAATCAGTTTTCAAGGCCTTGAAAAGCCTTTGATGCCAACTATTCCGAATTGTGCAAATGCTGTGCAAATGCTGTGCGAATGCTGTGCGAAAACCTCCGATTTTTCAAACAATTAAAATTTGTCTTTAGTCATTTATTTGTAAGTAAACTAATTTTACGTACTAGTATATTATTATCACAACACAACCAATTCAATACTACATAGTATACTGCATATACAGGTTATGTCTGCAACAACCTTATACAATTTCACGCTATGGACAAGTGCACGAAATCAGGGTACACATGATCCGATTTGGTCTTAAAATACAGAATGTATTTACTGCGTATGAATTAAATGCGACCATAAGTCAATCGCATTTTTCGCATTAATATCATGCTCGCATTAATTTCCTGATTTATAGTATTCGATACTGACGGTAGCTCTATGGTGCCAATAAAATGCAAACAATAATAATAAGTCACAACATCGAGCTACATAACCGTAGCTAGTTATATTGATACTTTGTACGTGTGAAATAAGTTTTCATTCCTCATGTTTAATTTTTCTCTACATTTTTGTACTTCCTACATTTTAAGCCACTAGTTGGCATACAATGTCACTGCGGTACTGCTTATTAGTCATTGGGTATGGCCTCGGTACACCAACGATAAATATGTAGCACCTAATGTCCATCTTTCGATGGCCTGCCTTTTGATTTCTTTGGACCAATCAACATACTTGTTGCATCTCATTATGGACACACAAAATTACAAAATAATTATTTTTATATTTGTATATAAAGTACATTTATTTATGCGACAATGCTGTCATAGCAGGAAGTTTTCCAAAGAAATTGTTAATGCAAACTTTGATATCAAAGTGCAGCTAATTCACAACATTTGTTAATGAATAGTAGACATATTTGACAGGTGTACCGATTTTACCCCTGATGACACCAAGTATGTGTGTTGTGTATTACGTATATTGATTTAGCAAATTTTACAATATTTTCCAACGTGATAGTATTATTGAACTATATATTCATGTACTGGGTAACCTCTATATATTTGAGACAAAGTCAGTATTTATACTGTAGACAAATACTCGACCATTTTCATTAGATTTTATCGCAAATATATAATATGGTTTACAGGTACAATAAATCAGATCTATTATTAGTTCTTTTTTTAATTATATACGGTAATTATAGTATATCCATTTATTGTATGTAGTTGCTGTGTATGGGTGAAATATTCCCTCTTCAATGTAAAGCACTAATTCATTCCTTATTGTATGTAGCTTAGTATTTTAATATTATATAATTAGTATGATATTATCTTAACCAAAAGTAGTATTATATGCTTTTATTTACCATGTATCGAAGTATGTGTGAAATATTTGTTGATATTTCTGTTCTGAGAACCTACCTTAATAAATGTTCTCATCAGTCTTTTAAATCTTTTTCATATGAAGGAAATTTGAAACTCAATTTTATATGCTATTTTTCTTTTTATCAAAATATTCAAGTCTGTATTTGTGTCATAAACTTGATATATATTTCAAGTAAAAAGGAAAAGTTACCTATTTAATTCTCACTCAGTCATTCATTAACGTGGCATTATTCATAAACACTGAAATGCTGTATCTTGCAGCCATTGCAGTTGAAAAGACCATTGAGAATATTGGACAATTCAACAAGGGAGACCTGAAACACACTCAGACAGCAGAAAAACAGGTGCTTCCAAACACTGACGGTAGGTGACTGAATTAACAACGGTTCCCAACCACAAGCAATATTTCATTGCTATGATCTATTTTCTAAGTCGTCGCAAATGGGTGAAAGATTCCGACAGCGACGTTAAACTCCATAATCACTAGCTCACTCTATTTTCTAAGATTATCTGTCTGCGAGTTAATTTTGTAATTGAGGTTGTTCACAACAATACATCATAATGCTGGCAGAGTGCTGACATTCCATGAACTTACTTCTGTACACCACATTATGCTGACATTCCATGAACTTACTTCTGTACACCACTTAACCATGATGTTCTGCTTACAGATATCGGCCAGGAGAAGCAGGAAACAGAACTGCGGAAATCCATCGGAGACTTTAACAAGTCCTCTCTCAAGACTACAGTCACCGATGAGAAGAATCCTCTCCCACCAAAAGATGGTGAGATTTATTACCCAAACTGTGTATTCCTTACGCAGATATCCAGCACCGTAATTTCATGTGTGGAGTGTGGAAGGTCGCAGGTTCGATCCCCGGTCACGTCATACCAAAAGACGTTAAAAGATGGTACTTGTTGTTCCTCTGCATGGCGCTCAGCATTAAATGGGTAAAGCAAGGACTGGTCGGCTCGGAGTCATGTTCTATCTGCGGCATGATATACCTCCCAAGTGAACTAGCACTATAAAAACTGGTGGAAATCCAGACTAGTACAAGCAGTACATGTGCATGCAAGCCATGATGTGAGTGAACAAATCTTGAAAGTGGCTTTAAACCCCAAATCAACCAACCAAACAACTATTATAGGGTTAGCGATGTAATTAAAAATAGTTTTGGCACATTTTATAAACAACAAAGGTAATCGCGAATATCAAAGCACTTTACTACTGAAGCGGTGGTAAAATAAAACAAGAACTCGTGGACTGAAGTGTCCGTAATAGTATCAATCAGATTCATTCCGTAATATAGCATCAAACTCCTTACAGGGTTCCTACAGCACGCGAAGTGACAAGACTTAGAAAATGTGTGTTATGCTTTCATGTGTTACCCGGTAGCGCAGTCAGCTAGGCGCTCGGACACTGTAACTTGTCGCCCATGTGCAGGTTGTCGCAGGTTTGATTCCCGGTTGGAGCAAAATTTGTGTTTCATTTCTAGAAACGTTTTCTCAGTGATGGGAGAGGTAAACATGAAAAAAAGGAGGGGTGCGGGTGGAAATCTTTCCAATATTTTTACAATCAGCCTACATTTCAAACTATTTTTTTGTTTACCCTTTTTGTGTGTGTGAGAAAACAAAGACCCATTAATAAATAATAATTGAAGTTTTAATTATAGCTGTGGGGTCAGTGACAAGAAGATCATGGCCACTGCACTGCATTACTGATCAAAGCTTTAACATTTTAATGATGATGATAGAAAATGGCATTAACGATCAAAACATCTTCTTAACTGAATACATCCCAAGTTTACATGCAGTTTACAATTCTCTGTTCTCCATACTAGCACATGCAAAATTTATATACAATCGTCAGAACCATAATTTCTTTCTGTGCTGTATTTGCAATTTTGTAAAATTGAGATGAATAATGGATATTGATTGTGAGGCCAAATATTTACCACTTGCTTGAAATGAAGCTCATGAATGGATTTTATTTTGCAGGCACAATGACTCCGAGAGTCGGAGCTCATCGGAGGAAGAGAAGAAAGCAAAGCGTCACGATAGAGATGCAGCAACTGAGGACACTTCTGATGATACCAGCTCCGAATCCGACAGCAGTACATCCGATTCCAGTTCCAGCTCCAATGATGACACATCGAGAGGGAACACCACGAAGGAAACTGTAGAACGACGTTCGGATAGGACGAGAGGGTCGGCATCACATCCCAGCAACAGTTCCAGGAGTCCACGAGACTCCAGAGACTGGCATTCCTGTAGAAGTCGGGATTCGAGATCCGTTCAGACCAGAAGGTCTGAACAAGAAAGCCGCACACCTGACCGCTGGAGTTCTAATCGGAGATCGGACGGAGACCGACGGCGCAGAGACGAGCCCCGTCGGTCAAGTCCCAGGACCGAGAGGCACCAGACCAGTCCAAGACAGTCAAACGAGAGACGGTCGGGGAGATCTAAGGAGAGACAGTTGGAAAGATCTAAGGAGAGACAGTTGGAGAGATCTAAGGAGAGACAGACAGAAAGATCAAGGGAGAGGCGGACAGAAAGATCAAGGGACAGACAGACAGAGAGAGTAAATGAGAGACAGTCAGAAAGATCTAAGGAGAGAAAGTCTGAGAGAGAAAATGAGAGAAAGTCTGAGAGATCAAATGAGAGAAAGTCTGAGAGAACAAAAGAGATAGGTGCATCCAGTCCTAACGGTAAAAAGAAAAGAGTGAGCGATTCACCTCGGGGTAAAAGCACACCCGAGAGGTTACACACAGTGCGAAGACACAAGGACATGTCCGAGTCCGACTCCGAAGGGAAGAAAATTCCCACCCCTACAAGATCCAAGCAATCTGCCAGCAAAGAGAAGGGACGTTCCACAAGAAAACAGGACAGTGCAAGTGAAAGTAAATCTGACTCCAACTCTGAAAGAAGGCAAAGACCCACAACCCCTCCAGGCCCACCTCCACCACGTTCTGCCGACAAGGACGCGGGGAAAGGCAAACACAAAGATGAGGATTTCAGCAGTTCCAGCGAGGAGGACGTGGATCATGCTAAACACAAACAGAGGGCCATCCAAGAGAGGAAGAAACAGAAGCAAAAGAAGAAAGGGAACTCTATTGGAAACAGCAATTCATCATCGTCATCGTCATCATCTTCGTCTTCATCGTCTTCGTCTTCGTCCAGCGACTCGAGCATCCAACAGGAGTCGAAGAGTTCTGTCAGGCCTGGAGGGAAGCGTCACGACAGCGACCGAGAGAGTGGAGAACTGCGCACCACCGATGATGAAACTGCTGAAGAAAGAGCAAGGAGGAATTCTGCACATGTATGTTCTAATATTAGTTCTCTCCATGCATGACAAAACTATGCACAATTATGTAATTGTCATCTTTGTTCCATAGCTGTAAATCCCAATTAATAGATTCTCTTGCGCACATCATGCTGAAACTAAAATTTCATGTGAGGATTTGGGAACAAAATAGTTGGCATGAAAATACATTCCCACACTCATGGTACCAAATTCATGAGAAAATATTTTAGATTATGTATAAAATATTTTAGGTTGTGTCAGTGAATTGTATATATACAGTACATTGCGACAGTACATCGTCACATGGGACCATGGGTGAAATATTCCCGCTGTGACGTAAAATAATCATTCACTCGCGCGACAGTACGTATACCTAATTTGTACTTGTGGGTTACCAATTTCACATCTGTCTATACGCTTATTTTTATTTGTTTTCTCTCCACAGAGTGATCTAAAGGAAAAAGATGACAGGTGAGTGTACTTCCACTGCTGAACAAGCCCCACTAAAGATACAAGATGATTGTTACATGCAGAATACCTGTCAGCATCTGGCCCCAGGATTACGAACCTTTTTGAGTAAGATTTCATGCTGATGCTAAAATTCTATGTGGGGATTTGTGAACAAAACTCTTGAACTTGGCATGAAATCATACTCAAAATTTTCGTAATCTCTTAGTGATCAATATTTATTAGAAAAAATTATTACTATTATTTTGTATTGGATATGTTCCATGTATCATGACTCCCATTGTTGCAATGATATTTGATTGTCTATTACAGAGAACAACTAGTTCAACTTGAGGATGCTAATGACGATGAATATGAAAGGGAAGAAGAAGCTCAACGCGATGAAGAAGAAAAGAGGAAGCGGGAGAAGGCAAGGCCATTGAGAGAACAGAAGAAGGAAACAGAAGCCAAGGAGAGGCAGAGAGAGGAGAGAGACTTGCAGAGGAAGAAGGAGCGAGGAGAACGAGAATCCATGGAAAGAAGAGAAAGAAGGGAACTAGAATCCAAGGAGAAACAAGATCGGGATTCACGGGAGAAAAGAGATCGAGAACACGATAAGAGAGAAGAATCGGTGGAGAAGAGAGATCGGGAATCCCGGGAGAGAAGAGATCGGGAATACGATGAGAAGAGAGAGAAGGAGATTATTAAGAGCAGAGAACAGATGGAGAGGAAGAGTGAGGAGGTTTCTGGAAAGACGAGCAGAGGAAGTAAGAAGAATGGTAGTGAGTCACAGGAAAGTAGGATGCAGGAGGAAGTTGCATCATCAAGCGAGAGGAGGAAGAGAAAGCACAGTGTTGATAGCAATGACGAACAGCCTGAGACGAGGAGTCACAGTGCTGATAATGTTAAAGATGTCAGGAAATCACACGGCGAACAGAGGAATGAGAGAGGTGATGATCGACCCGAAGAGAAGAGAAGACAAACCAGCGAGGACAGTTCCACTGACAGTTCCGATAGTTCTGTGGACAATAGTGACAGCAGCGAAAGCAGCGAGAGCGAAGATGCTGTACCTCGAAGGAAGAGCGAGATCGTCAGGAAAGACTACAGTCGAGACGAAAGACACGAGCAACACAAGATGGGTTCAGTGTCGGAAGATTACGAGGATGACAAGAGAAGCCGCAAGGGAAATGAAGCTGATTTGAAGAATGACAGAAGTAGGGATGACAGCCCAGTCGGAGATAAACGGAATAATAGAAACAGGGAGGAAAGGAGATCGGGGAGGAATGGAAGAGATGATAACGACAGAGATGACCCCGATTCAAGCAAACGGAATAATCGGAAGCACGGCGGTCATGGTCACAGAGACACGAAGGACAGGAAGGAAAGTGGGAAAGGTGACGACAGGGAGACGAAGAATGACGGAAGAGAAAAGAGATACGAGGATCGATTTGATAGCGCTGAGAAAACCCTGAACAACAGAAGAGATGATAGAAAGGATGACGGTGAGCAGCGAGGAGGAAGAGGAGATAGAAGGGAGAGAGACAGACAGGGAAGAGATGACCGAAGAGAGGGGAGGAATGAAAGAGGAGGAAGAAGTGATGATCGCAGCAGGAATAATGTCGATGACAGGAATAATCGACCTATGGACAGATGGAATGATAGGAATGCAGAGAAAGGAAGAAGAGATTGGGATTCTGAGAGGAGGAATGACGGCAGAGGTGATAGGGGACTTCCGGGTAGCAGAAGAAGTGAGAGAGACCGGAGAGAGGAGGACAAAGAAAATGAAGGGTAATTCTTTCATTTATTATTTTGTCCAATTATTTATGTGAGAACAAGACTAATCTGGTGAACTTTGAGATCGCCATAGCTGTCACACATTTCATTATTGTTGCAGTTTGACAGAGTCCTACATTTTGCATCGGAACCATTTTTTTCCAACAATATTATTATTGTAATTTTCCTCATTGTGACCGCATCTATTTTGAAAAATAAGGCCCAGCGACGTCATAGGGCTTACCTCCTACATTGTTTCTGTAGCTGCGCCATTTTTAGCACTTGCACACTGAATATAACGGAATAAATAACAGCACTCAAGCAGTTACTCCAAATTTGTATCATGCAAGTACAAAAGGTCATGTATTTGAAACACATGTGGTGAACTGATCTATCAGTCGCTAGGCCATAACGGAGGTGAAAAATTCAACTGATCTATCAGTCACTGGGGTTAAGCGGGGTAAAATTTACAACTGATCTATCAGTCACTGTGGTTAAGGGGGGTGAAATTTTCAACTAATCTTATCATTTATCGAGCCTTAAAGGGTTAAATAATGCTAGTATACATATACACGAGTTGAACATTAATATGAGTTAGAGATTGTATTTATCAAATCATGTGTACTTTGCAGGGATTCTCGAAAGCGTCGAGGTGACGATTCTAGCCCTAAAGCTGACAACAAGCCAGACAGTCGGCCCGCGGCTAAGAGGACCAAGCCAGAAGGAGCCGCTGCTCTGACTGGGAGGACTGGAGGTGCCTACATCCCACCCGCCAGACTGCGCATGATGCAGGCTCAGATCTCGGACAAGAGCAGGTACAAGATGAAGTCGAGACCTGTATTGATCCATAATCTGGAATTGCAGAGTAATATAAAAAAATTAATTACATGCAGATGCTAAAATGGACATATTTGCAGGAGTGAAATTATGCGCATTTAATTTGTCCAAATTGTCTATGCGTGTGATTCTCGAGTGGCTGATAAATGCATGCCAAGTTTGAGCATTGTATAGAAATTACACATTGTGTATGGGTGAAATTTTCCCACAGCGACGTAAACCGATAAATCAATAAAAAGAAAAAGAAATTACACATCTCAATGAATCGAAATGTGACTGTTTTGTATGGGTGTACATTGGATCATAGTCCTCTGATGTTGTCCAGAATCTCTATCGTGTATGCTGATGTATGTATGAATGTATTTTTCAGTGTCGAGTACCAGAGGATCTCCTGGGAGGCCCTCAAGAAGAGTATTAATGGTCTGATTAACAAAGTCAATGTGTCCAACATCATCTTGATTGTCAAAGAATTGTTCCAGGAGAACATTGTCCGAGGAAGGTATGTCATCTTGTAGCATTGATACTGTTCAATGTCTGACAGGTTACTGCTCGATATTACAACATGAAGTCGTCGCCTATGGGTGAGATATTTCCGCTGCGACATAAAACAACAATAATAATATTACAACATGAATGTGCTGTGAGTCAAAAATGTGCTATGCTCCATTGATTGGCACTCTTGTTGTGTTTTCTTATCTGTCAGGTCATCATATACGGGGGAAAGATTCCTGCTGTGATGTAAAACAATCACTGTCTTGTCTGGGTAAATAATTCCAATAAAATACCAATATCTAAAACAAAATATCTCTAAAATACCAAATATCAATTCCATTGATAATAATAATAATAAGTCCATTTGTATAGCGCTTAATTCCACACAGCAAGCATGCTCAAAGCGCATACAGAACAAGTCTGAGTCTGAACAATAATGCACAATAATGTCTTGGAGGTTAAATTTGCTGGACCTTGCTTGTCCAAGGCCCTCACATATGATCCTAGTGTCTGAAAGGGCCACACCCCAGGAAAGGCGGACACGGAAAGAAGAGTTGATACCAAGTGAAGCATTAGGAATAAAGTAGTTGATCGAACTACAAAGTACAAATCTTGTATATTTCAAGGTACTATTATAATATTAGTGTATGTATTTACAATGTAATATGTGTTTTCCATCTTTTCCAGGGGTCTCCTGTCTCGTTCGGTGATTCTAGCTCAGACACTGTCTCCCACCTTCTCTCATGTGTATGCTGCATTAGTAGGAATCATTAACACTAAGGTATGCTCAGAAACCTGGACAGTGTCACATTGTATGCATACATTTAGTGAACATCTGCTACGTATTGTATGCATCTATGTAAATTGAAAGAACTCTGTATGTGGTAAATTGAACAATCAGCTCACAATTATTTCACTACAAAATAACATAGTGATAAATTCAGGATTATTTGACTCGCAAGCTTCTTTATAAGCCGTGATATAATAGTAATAACAATAACAACAATGCATGCTAATTTCATGCCATACACTTACTACATAAGACAAATATGAAGAATTTACAGGAGTTAGGTATAGTGAGAGAGGAAAAGATACAGTGAAATAATCTTGAAACCGCCTCTTAACCCAAATTAAAAAAAAATAATTAATTAATTAAAAATCTTTATGAGTCGGAAATGTGTATTTTGTAGCAGTGATCCATCAACTATCTTTGCGAAAATTACCTTTCAATTTACTTAGTCTCATTTGTTTGAAAATATCTAACCTTTCTTCTTCACTTTCTTTCAGTTTCCACAAAATGGAGAGTTGATGCTACGCCGTCTGATCCTGCTATTCAAGAAAGGCTTCCGTAGAAATGACAAAACTATTTGCCTGTCATCGACCCGATTCATTGCTCACCTCGTCAACCAACAAGTGGTAGGGAAAATACAAAGTTATTTTTATGATCGTCACATATGGGTGAAATATTCCCTCTGTGACGTAAAACAATAACTCACTGATGTTATGTAGTATTTAATTCCTTATCTTATTGTGATGGATATGAACACTATTCTGTGTAGCCTGAGCAATTTCTCATATTTTACCAATTGTAAAGGTATCCTTAGTGATCATTTGTTATATGTTTTGTTACTTGTTTTATTGTCTGTCAATACCAGTCCGTGCTTGCAGGTTTACTGCAACATTCAGCCATACAGATGTTGCAGGTTTCCACATACCCTAAACTGACAAGCCATGATACAAGTGAAAGAATCTTGAAAGCTGCTATAAAGCCCAATTTAAAAAAAAATAAATAGAGATTAATACATGAACTAATGTGTCATATGGATTTTACGACATGAGTGATTCCAAAGTCATTCAATGTACACACATTAACTTTGGAATCATGATTGTACGAAAGTTTATACAACTCAAACGTATTCTCATGTGGAAGTCAAATACGGAGTGGCGGATGAATACATCTTCCCACCGTACCAACCTTGAAACCATCTATCACGATGACAGGCATGGGAAAATTGTGATGCAAGCCATGTAACCAGCCAATGAAAATTGTTCCAGGTGTTAT
>JAUTBT010040667.1:0-17273 GCA_032361225.1 Lepetodrilus schrolli | reverse complement strand
AAGAATGCCCATGCAAAGGGGGGCAACTCTTGACAGACACTTGTCAAATTCAGATATCCGGAAATTCAGTTACCCGCTGGGAGCGCCACCGTCTAGGTAAACAGGGGTTGACTACAAGAAAGCATGCATACATTTTCATTCTTTAGTTCAACACATTTGCCACATACTATCCATTCACACATAAACAAATAAACAAGATATATATATATATATTAATAACACATTGAACACAGTCACCACATTAGGCTATAGTTATTTGATTCCCTGGTTTACAGATTTATTTGTGATGACTTTGGATCGGGCAGGTGAAGATATAAAATAATAATAATTGGAGATTATGAATGGTTGGTTGACAGAAAATAAATATAATTGTTCAATATAATTGCCAATAATTGTTATTAACACTAGTACACATAAATTGTTTAGATTTGAATGCACAATTGTATTCAAAGTACTGCTTGTCATTACTAGAAATTGTTATACATTAGACTTTTGTTATATATGTACATGTATATATCTATCAGTAACTAATGAAATTGGCTTTGACTTTGTGCTGTCCATTGCCCGACGGTTTTTGTTCATATTCAATGATTGTTTATACGACATTTTCCTTCACCGTTTATTATTATAATGTTCTAAAGACCAATACACTGTAGGTGGAATACAATTAAAATAATTATTTTTATTTTCCGAAAAAAATCATGTCGGCAGATCCATAAACCAGGGAATCAAATAGCTATGGCCTTAATAAACATTATAATAATATACATTCACAATGTATGGATCGCAGGAAATTTCACGCTATCAACAATCTTGCACCACATTCATTCAACACATTCATTACAGTCTGGATGGCAGAATCATACTCCCACCTAATTAGTAGTGAATCTCTCTCAGACAAGAGAATAATGCACAATGAGATGACTGGCTAAGTATACTAACGAAAAGCGGAGATAACAAAAATATCTTTTAATCAGAATTACAAACATTAAGTGCACAATAATGTAACTAATGTTCTATGCTGTGTTTTGATTGACTGACGATAAGACAATAACAAAAACATCGGAAGCTAGCTTTAGTGTATTCATTAGTGGACAGTAAGACAATAACATAGTGAATATGCATTGATGAATTACTACAAACACAAACCATTTCAAGCGCACCAACAACAACTTAAAACAACAGCATGGAATTAATCTACTCAATCAATTATGAATATGCAGTATGTTAAGCTCGCGAAGTACAAACATTCAAAATATGTATTAATACAGGATTAAAAAAAAATCACTGAGAGAAGTTTTTTATGTGCATGTGCTTGTCGGATCTAATGTTTTTTTTAAAATAAATATTCTCCATCTAAGGTTTGAATGAGCCTTTGAAATAGGCCCGGATCAGCTTGAAAACAGGTACGAATCAGCCTAGAAACAGGTCCGAATCAGCCTAGAAACGGGTCCGAATAAGCTTTGAATAGAAGTCTGAATCAGCTTTGGACAGAGGTCTGAATCAGCTTTTTTGAGGTCCAAATGAGCAATGGTCCAAATCACCTTGTATTCGCCAGCTCATAGCCTGTTCACAAGTCAATGCACATACACCGTAATTTTCAAGGAAATTTCGTAGATTTCAAAATCAATAAGACAGTGACTATGTTTTACGGTATGTTTCTCATTGTCTATAGTGTGAGATCGTATGTCCCCCATGGAGACGTAGCTCGCTGTGAGATTTCAGTTAGTGCTCGTATTGTTCTTTAAAATGGCAAACTTGGTGATAACATCTGTGAGTAGTGTGATTAACGTAAGCAGAATTACGTAATTAAGTTGAGTGGAATTTGGCGTGTTATAAGTGGACACATTATTATTATTAATAATTTTATTATTATTATTATTCATTTTATTATTCATTATTTTATTATTATTATTCATTTTATTATTCATTTTATTATTATTATTATTATTCATTTTATTATTATTATTCATTTTATTATTATTATTATTATTCATTTTATTATTATTATTCATTTTATTATTATTATTATTCATTTTATTATTATTATTCATTTTTATTATTATTCATTCATTTTATTATTATTATTCATTTTATTATTATTATTATTATTATTGTTGTCATTATTATTATTGAACTTCACCCCAGTCCATGCATGTATATGTTACAAAATGTACATGCCTGGGTCATGGAACATTGATTTTGAAAACATGGTAACAGGAAGCAGATACATTATTTTAGAAATAGACAAAGATTATGCACTCCCATCACAGCACCTAGCTCCAAATTCCTCTACCCTTCCCTGCTTACCATAAGAGACTTTTCATATAGGTATGGTCAGAGGGGAAGGCTAGAGAGCAACCAATATCGTAAAATGGTATTTTCTCCATACCTAATTCAGCTAGCTAAACACTGTGTTGGCCCCTTTTACTATTGGACATTCGATTCTGGCCACACCGTCGGGTATCGGATGTAGCCAGAATAGAATGTCCTAGTAAAATGGCCAACACAACATTTAGATAGATGAACTACTCCGTAACCTGATGGGAGAGGACAAAAAAAACATCCATAGCATTAAGAAATTCTTGAGCCGATTACATGTATGGATACATTGATCTATTAGCATGATGTATGTTTTTGAACGAATAAATCATCCAAGAACACATTACAATATGGTAAGTGAGGCGATTACGACAGCGTTTTAATGTTATATGTCCTTTTGTGGAGAAAATAAAATTTTACGATATCGGTTGCTCTCTAGCCTTCCCCGCTGAGCATACACATATAAAAAGTTTCTTATGGTCAGCAGGGAAGGCTAGATGAATCTCGAGCTACACAGCACCAAGTCTTCTTGCATTCATGATTATAACTTCGACATTGGGCAAAAATATTGAGGTATTGTTTGAGCCAGTACACACTAGGACAGCAAGCTAGAGATTGTACACATCTTGAAACAAGTATGGAAATGTATGGCTGCTATTAAACATTCATGATTGATGATCATGATTGTGTAGCCTTATGTGATAAACTCAATGTTCACCTGATAAATATGGTAACACAATTTC
Organism: Lepetodrilus schrolli; assembly: GCA_032361225.1. NCBI lineage: Eukaryota > Metazoa > Mollusca > Gastropoda > Lepetellida > Lepetodrilidae > Lepetodrilus > Lepetodrilus schrolli. Next base: position 14,208 of record JAUTBT010040667.1, on the reverse strand, counting down.
GTAAAAAGTTGCATGAACAATATGTGTTCAAATGCATTCAAGTTATATTGATGACAAAAGAAAGACTACCATAACTACTATTTCCTAAGGTATGAATTTATCAGTTTACAATTTAGAAATTGGAAATCTGTTTCAACACTTAAATACACAATCAACATTTCCCCACCCAAAATGTGTCATATATTGTCATATTTTATCATTATACACACTCACGTTCGCGCGCACCAATAAATAAACATTCATGACAATAGCTACGCGCATGATATATAAAGTGGTATTCAAAATTCTAACTTATTAGTTCAGGTATTATCTATTCATGTATTACCACTCTGATCACAATTTACTCTGGTCTGGGTCGTTCTGCTTACAGAATCAATAATCGTGACAATTAGTCTAACCTATATTTTACAGTTTAATGATGACCAGTTGAACCTAGACGATTGATTTGTAGCACAGCTGTTGTCAGTCCATGTGGCACCGTTACAACAGTTCGTCAATGTTTACAGGAATTCCACCACAGGCACAGATATAATCCTGGTTGTGCTTCAGTCCTGACAAATAGTCTTGAGACTGACAACCATTGAGACTGACAACCTTTGAGCAAAATTTGGTATTTGTGTAATTTCTCATTGATTATTTGAAATTTAGTTTTCTTATGCATGTTGGCATTTTATTGATATTTGTCATTGCATATGGGTGAAAGATCTCTGCAACAAATCAATTGGTAGATGTTTGAGTTTGAAAATACTGTTGTCACTGAATATATATGTAGGATATTTCATGTGTCTAGTGAAATAGCATGTATCTCTCATCAAGTGACGTTGGAACACCGATATATTCATGAGTGACAGCTGAAATATCCTATTTATTATATACTTCTATTATACAATTATCAACAAAATATCGCCTAACCGGACAATGAGCTGTCAATATGACGCGTCACAATAGATCATCAAACGTTTTGAAATAAAATGGCTAGCTAGCCTTCAGTAGTTTTAATGACAAATAGAAGTCAAAACAGAATATATTCAATTAATCAGCAAACACAAACAACTGGTACAACGAAAATTTTAAACATGACGTGTCAAATTGATCAAATAATTGTACGATGAACTGACGAAAGTGGCAGTCGACATCGTGATTCACAGCGGGTTCAGTAGTACTGGAAGTTGTTCTCTTCACTGCAGTGATGATATCACTTTTCTCAGAGTGACAAATCTCAGTCTTTCACTGTTACGTATATAATAAATACAGTGATGACATAATAATTAGGGCTGTCACGATTCATCGATGCACCAGTGAATTGCGTTTCTCTTCTAACATCACGATACACGATTCAAGCTATGTGAATTAATTCACAATTCTATTGTAGATCAATTTACAAATACATGTTCACATCGATACGTTTAGTTTTACTTTTTAAAAAAAACCACCAAACTATTGAATCCATACACAGTGTATCCCCAATAATCCTTATGGTCCAGACTCGGAAAGCAGATCGATCAGATTTCTGAATCGCGAGATAATTGTGAAGAGTTACCTCCCTTTGTAACCCAAACCGGAAATAATGTTTGCTCATTGTGAACAAAAGTGTCATGTATTCACTTGATTGACATGAACGGACCGATTAACGGAGCAAGCTACAATTAGTTAAGCACTAATTGTATAGTTAAAAAGGGGGCGGGTGGTAGCGCAATGGTAGAACAGTTGGACTTCGGAGCCAAAGGTTCTACTGGGGGGCCCGGCATCAATGTTCGTGAAAGTTACATTTCTGACGCAATATTGATGCGATGTCTGTAGAGCGGCAATGCTGTTATCATCCTTGGTCTTGTCAGTACCAGCCAAAGCTGCAACATTCAGCGCTACGGATGTTGCGGGTTTCCTCCTGCCCTAAACTGACAAGTCGTGATATAAGTGAAAGAATCTTGAAGCGACTTAAAACCCCAATTAAAAAAGAAAAAGAAAAAAGGGCAACAAGCTATATTTTCCGCATGTTCCACTGATTTTCAATATTTGTGGGGTTTTTTCATCACCATGTAAACTCTATTAAAATTCGTGAAATAATAAATACATAAAATATGAAAATATTGAAAATCAACATTGTTAACTTGACTTAATCCGTTTCATGTGTAGATCGGAGACTTTTCAGCATCCTTGTGCATGAGTTTTAGGAAGAGTTGATGAAAACAGGGCAGCTCATGCATGACAACCTTCTTCTCAGGTCGTAGTCATGACATTGAAAGACTATTTAGCATTGTGTTTAGTAGTGTGTGTAATATGCAAGAACACACTTCCATCTGTCTCAAAATGTGCCATGCCTCAATTAAGTAATATTATAATTTCTTTTACTGTCATTCTCGAATTCGTTCGAATCTAATTCTGGTTTGCCTATATTAAACAATATTATGATTTCTTAGTCAGTTGTCTTAGTTCTCGGACCGTCTAGTAGAGCGCCTAAGCAGCAAAATTGTCGTAAAAGCATGAAATTTGGTAGCTTATCATGTATGTAGGTATATATGAAATGAAGACACGTTAACTGACGCTGCTGACGACCGCCATTTTGAAAATAAAAATGGCCGTCATCTCGCATTCAATATCTATTGGCAATATTGAAGGTGAGATGACGGCCATTTTTATTTTGGCAATATTGAATGTGAGATGAGGGCCATTTTTATTTTTAAAATGGTAGTTTTTATAACAGTTTGACTCGATAGTGTATACCTTGTTTGATTATGTTCAGTAAAGACCGACATTTGGAAATACAAAATGGCCGCCGTCATTAGTTATTGGCAAAATACAGGGTCTGTTAATATTTGTGTAGTTGTAGTTCTATTTGGACTATAGGTAGTATACACAGCTTCACACATTCCAATGAAGCGATGGCGGCCATTTTGGATTTCAGAATGGCTGCTCCCATAGATATATTACAGCGCTACTGGAGTGTACGAAGCCGTGTACAATATATGTCGTCAAAATATCACGTAAACTACACAACAATACATATGTAGACCATGTATATTGTTATTAACGAATTTTGCATGGCGGCCATTTTGTATTTCAAAATGGCGGAATTTACTGGACATAATCAAATAAAGTATACATTATCGAGTCAAAATAAGAACTACCCAAATGTAGACCAGATATATTGCCAATAATGAATATGAGATAGTAGCCATTTTGGTTTTCAGCGTCTGTTGACATGTCTTCATTTCTAATATGCCTACATATATGAAACGTTACCTATACACCAAATGTTATGCTGCTTTTATGACTGTGAACAATCCGGGTTTTAGGTCTCTTAGTCGCTCTACTAGTTTTAATCTGATTCCGGTTTGTCCAGAGATACGGTTCCAGAAGGCGAGCCCTCGAACTCCGGTTATTGAAATGTCCGTACAGGGCCATTTCCTGACTCAGAATGAACTAGTCCAGAATGAAAAAAAAGGGCTGGATAGTCTGCAGATCTCGCTCCTCGACAACACGGTGAGTAACAAGGGTAGTGTATACTGTATATATAATATATAGACTTAATAATTAATAAAGAATAAATCATTGCTAAATCTGGGCATCCTTTCGTGTATCCCCTATACGCGGTCTAGATTAGTCCGATATTCATCTACTATTTCCTGCAGACCATAATCTACTTTGTATATGGATATAGTCAGTGGGAGGCTAGAGAACAAACTATATAGTATCTTATAATCATCTTAATGTAATAAACCATTGAAAACTGCCGCCAAACGGCTTTATCGAGACTAGCAGTCGAAAACGTATACATTTCACATAAGCACGAGAAACACAAAAAGACGTAATCAACATTGTTGATTATGGAATCGTTATTACACAGTAGATACCCACCACGTATATCGAATAATTTATGTCATTTCATCACATTCTTTCAGTGGAAGTTGTTCGTGAATACTTCAACGTATAATGGCGACATTCCTGTAACGAGCAAGCATCTCTTTCGGTGTGAACCAGGGTAAGCATTTTCTCTTTCTGTCGGATACAACAGTCATAACTTAATATAAAATTCATGTAGGCGTGTTTGATATTAAATATTCCCAATGTTTTCGGTCAGAAGTGTTACCTCTTTTGCGTTACTAACAATCCAGGAAATTCGTGTTCAAATTCTATGAGCCTGATACAATGGCGCCCGAAGATGGACCGAGGTGTACTTGAAATGCACCGATTCATCGTGCAATGTATTTCTTCCCGTTTCTTGTGAATGGGAGTGTACCATCAATACTCCCTTACATCTACGAGTGTGGTCTTCGTTATCGTGTAATTTAGTCGCGGTTATAGAACAATTCCATGAAGTGTATGCCGCGAGTTTTATCTTCCTATAAGGTCATGACATTGGCATTTCTTTGGCTTGGTTTATAATTAGTTCTCCAGTATTGACCATGATTAAGACGGGCAACTGTCATCCTGTCAGGAAGCTCTCGTATCCAAGGCCACATCCTGCTCTTAATTGGTGTCGGATTATTGCGATCAAGACCACATACGTGAGGGTTACGATCTCGCAGTGGATGCGAACGTTCTGGATTCCTCTATTCCAGTACCTCTTCAAGTCTAGCAATGATGTCAGTGAACAAACAGCATCTATTCCTCTGCTCCTGTACCTCTGCCAATACGTCTGACAATAACGTCCAGTAAATAAAGAGGTTCTAATCCTCTGTTCCAGCTCAGAGGACAACTGCAGTGTTTCCATAAATTCCTCGGCCCGTCTGTCCTTCAGTTATTGCTATCAGACGCTCACCGCTGATGAAGGCAACAGCATCGTGTACGCCATTATCGTGCTCGTCTTCGTCTACGCTCTCATTATACTCGAGGTAGAATTACTTTTAGTAATGAATTAATTAACGATGTTTGTGCTTAACGCTGTTTTCCATTTCTCTGAGCTCAGTGAAGAGAGTGACTGTCTCGGGTTCACTGGCAAGCTGGGTATCGCTCAGAAATCACCTTATAAATTTGAGTTTGAGCATGATATCATACTCAAATCGTTTCGTAATCTCGGGGCCCGGTATCGTATATCACTTCCGTGACCAAATTCTGCTATTTGTATACTCTGGAAAATATTTCTAGATTATTTAGCAATACAATGTTGAGAACATTTCGCCGTAAAAGTTCTCCAAGTCTTCCTTGTCTTCAGAGCAGGATTCCATTTGATTCTGTTACTTTCAGCTGGTCCACAGGACACTTGCAGCTCTACTGGGATCTCTGGCTGCCATAGCAGTTCTGTCCGCCTTGAATCGGGTACCAGCTCCTGTAGCAATATATTTGATACACTATAGTAATCCTCTATGGATACATACATAAACACAATGAAATGTGAGCAAGGGGTCTGGAGTGGCAGCATGATGTGTTGATGGCAAAGGAGAAATTACTCTTTTACACTGGTGAAAGAAATATTGTGACGACCATTCTGTGGGTGTTCATGAATGTATTTATAATAAACATTGATGTTAAATATATACGGTTTGATAAATTGATATGCTCTAAATTTCAAGGCATGCAATCACGGTTTGTTGAAATATGTCATTTGATTTTGTGTACACATATTTGGTAACAAGTTACATTTTCCGAATGTCCCACTGGTTTTCAATATTACATTTTATTTTTTTGGTTATCTCGCGATAAATATTTCAACAGACCGAGTTGTGAAGTATCAGTTGTCGTGAGCGGCAGTGCAAAATAGGGTCTATATGCATAAATATACCTTCGTTTCCCAAGCGGCCGACGCTGGAGACAATAGTGAGCTGGATCGACATGGAGACGCTGTCACTGCTGTTCGGGATGATGATTCTAGTGGCCATCTTCTCAGAGACTGGCTTCTTTGACTACTCAGCTCTCAAGGTCAGTAGGAGATAGTTATTTTTTTCTGTTTTACGGCGCAGCGGGAATTTTTCATCCGTACGCGACCTTTATATTCATGGGAGAGGGGAAAGAAAGAAAGAGGGGGAGAGAGATAGAAGAAAGAATGAATGAAGGGTTAAATGGTGCAATATGCATGCATGACTACTTAAAGATCCATGTGTTTACTCTGATTAATAATTTGAGTTTTCTTCATTGACAGAAGAAGGATGATAACTGCATTGCCACGGTACAGGCAGCGCAACATATCATGATCGCGTCGGAAAGGTAACTGCCGGCGAACATTGATGGCGGGGTCCCGGGACGGGATTTGAACCCCAGGCATTTGGCTCCCAAATGCAAACGTTCTACCATTGCGCTATAATCCGCCCAATATCTTCTTGCTGATGACACAGCTGTTGTTCCAGGCGTACCAGATAGCTAGAGGCAAGATCTGGCCGCTGATCACCTTGCTGTGTATATTCAGTGCCGTCGTGTCGGCGTTCCTAGACAACGTCACCACCATCCTGCTCCTGGCGCCGGTCACCATCAGGTAGGGTGATGACTAGAGTGATCACTTCCGGTTCCTGCTATAGTAGACAACGCTGTGTGTTTCCAGAGCTTCGTGCAATATTTAATGTCGTTTCATGTGATTTTACGTTATGTACTTAAAGTGACGGTACACGTAAGATTTGATTTATAAGGTAATCTTGAAGAAGGCCCAATTTGGCAGAAATGTTGATGATTATTGTGGACCTAATATAGAAAATAATAATGATAATAATAATAATAATATGTGCATTTATAATCGACCCAATCCACATTGGAAATTATTCAAATCATGCTAATGCCGTGCAGTCGCTTCAATGCCTTCTCAAATGTACCTAATAGGCTACAGCATGAACAGTTGTTTCTTATCCGCATGTCTTTATCATATTATGACTGCTAATATCAGTGCGCTCCTCTTCTCGTAGACTGTGCGAGGTTCTAAATTTAGACCCCAAGCAGATTCTGATGGCGGAGGTCCTCTTCTCTAACATTGGAGGGACAGCTACTGCGATAGGAGACCCTCCAAACGTCATCATTGTGGGAGCTACACATCTCCAGGTTAGAGTGGGAACAGCCTGCTGACAATTGTTATCCATGACCCTTGTAATGTTATCGTGTCTGGGGTTGCAAGGTATCCGTTGGCATCAACGTAAGATGTCCGTTAGTATCACTGTAAGATGTCCATTGGCATCAATGTATGTTATCTGTTAGCATCAATGTAAGGTAACTGTTAGCATTGGTGTAAGATGTGCAATAGCATCACTTTAAGATGTCCGATAGCAGAATTGTACGGTATCGATTAGCGTTACTGTCGGGTATCCGTTGGCATCAATGTATTAGGTAACTGTTCGCATCAATGTAAGATGTTCGTTGGCATCAATATATTAGGTAACTGTTCGCATCACTGTAAGATGTCCGTTGGCATCAATGTAAGTTATCCGTTAGGATCAATGTAAGGTAAATATTAGCATAATTGTAAGGTATCAATTAGCATCACTATCAGGTATCCGTTTGGCATCATTGTCACGTGCCCAATGGTTATCACGATATCAAGTTAATAAGTCCTTCATTATCAGACTGGACATGGTAATTTAAGAATTGATCATCACATTCATGTAAAACTGATGTCAACGTGTATTTGCCTACTAAGATTAAATCAGTTTCTATTATTAATATATGATAACGTAAAGTAATTTGTATAAGATATTCATTACTATAATACAATATCAAGAACACACTAATTTCCGAATTGTCGGTACCATTAATAGCTGTATAATTTACGATTGTCTGTCGGGGGGTGTTTATCCAGGGTATCACGTTTTCCGTGTTCACCGGTCACGCAATGGTGGGAATATTCTTCATTGCAATCGGCGGTTACGGCTTTCTGAGATTCCACTATAGGAACATTGAGAAGTTGAAGAACAGAGAATCTCCAGAAGTTATGGGTAGGAATTAACGTCATTCTTGTAGACTTAGCCTACTGAAATATAGCAACACAATTTTTCAATATTAAAATAACAAATTTTAAAGTAATAAATAAATTATTGTGTTCCTCAGCACAAATTGATGGATCAGTTAGTATAGGTTTTAAGGTCCTTGTACACCAAAGTCGCGCGACAAACTCGGCGATTTACGTTCTGGTATAGAACCTTATCATTTATCTATATGCTTGCACACCAAAAGCGAAATTCGCAACGACCAATATTATAGAATCAGTTCCTATCTTTTTGTTGTCGCCGCTGATTGTCGCTGTAAGGACCTTTACGCCATTTTCCATTCCAGAACTTAGACGGGAGATAGAACTATGGAAGAAGACTGCTATGAGGGTTGTCGTGGCAACCAGGGAAGAGAGCGTGGTAAAAGCCCTGATTCAGCAGAAAACCGTGGAGCTGGAACACACGCTAAACAGGGCGCTGCATAAACGAATGTAAGAAAACACTGGCGGACAAGTTTACCAACGCTTTACCCACTTACACTTCTTAATTTTATATGGACTGGTCTGTGTCTCTATGTTTAATACATGTAGGTTGACGAATAGGACCACAACACAAAATGGGCTTGGGGATGATACTTTGTGATAAATGTGACTAGCAGGTCATTATTATTATCATCATCATCATTATTATTATTAATATTATTATTAATATTATTATTTTTACTGCATCTCATCGTCTCGTTTTTAAAAGAGCTTGGTCTGTATCATAAGTTTTAATCTTTCACTTCTGCATACTTAATTTTATTCCATTTCATCAATAGTTAGCATATCATTCTTTATTCTCAATCATGTCTTTCGTGCTGCAATAAATCTTTGACTCATTTATTTCATAATTAATCATTCCTCGTCGCGTAAGGGTGAAAGATTCCCCCTGTGACGTAAAACAATAATTCACTCACTCACTCACTCATTCCAATTTTCTTTTATGGACTGTTGAAGCTATCACATTGTTGATTGTCTACGGACACTACACAATTAAGGAGGCCGTGTTTAACGTTGTAGCAGAGGAAAGGTTTTAATTCAAAAAATGTTTACAGAATAGTATCACTGCATACATATAACACCAAAGGATGTAATTACTGCCAACATTGTGTATATTGTGATGATGTTAGACTAGGTAGTAACAACGTGTTTACTCAACAAACAAACAAAAATTATTATTTATATTTACCATGGATAATGTCCTGCTCAGACACACTAGCAATAAATTAAACAACAAATTTATAGTAATTGGACTTGGGTTGGTTCCATTACTTTATAAAGACTTTAAAATTTTATCTACGGACACTACTGTTTTATGGCCTTCAACATATGATGCTTGTATTTGTACAATATTCATTGAAATTTATGAATGGTATTAGTGGTGTCGAATATTTCGGATATCTTATGATTTTTTTCATCAACCTTTTTAGTAATATTCTACCTCATACGAGATTTAAAGTAGTTTTACATGAACATGTCATTATTAAAATATATTTTTCTGTATATCATTGTATGTAATTAAATACATTTTAACTGCTTGGTTTTGGCTTTGTTATAGATCACAAAGTTGTGTAAAACAAGTCAAATAAAATTACGGCTCAACAAATATCATGGTATAATTTTAACGATTTTGTCTACGGACACTACCACTTTTGATGAAAATATAACATGGTTAAAGCTGCCAGTATTCTAATGTATTATCATGGGTGAGGCTTCATGAAGTATTGGTGAGGTAATATTAATTATTTAGAATGACATTTATCACAGTTACCATGGTTTGAAATGTTGTGTTTATGGACACTACATGTCTACGGACACTACATTCTGAGCTTCTATGTCCAATAATTTCAAACTAAAGAATTTTCCAGATCTATTTGTTTCTGTTTCTTATGAATAGAGTATATAGAACATATGGAATATGCACCGAGTACTGTCAAAATGTGCTGTCTACGGACACAAATTGCGGAAAACTTTACATAATTAGTAAGAACACGTGTACCACAATATATCTATTGTATGGTACCCAACATGCATTTCTTTTCATGCAAGATGCCCCCTTAGATGATTATTAAGTCATTATTTGGTATCTCATGATGTTAAGTTATTAGATTGAAATCTTTTCCATATACCAAAAAGCATGAAGTGCATGACGGAGAGGTGGTCTGCTTAATTGTGACTCTGCAATAAATTGATAAATCGCTGCGCAGTCTTCTGAAATGATCATGAGAATTATAATCAATTCTCTTTAGGAATAATTCATAACTATACCTTATGAAAACAATACAAATAATTGTCTTGTACAAGAATTATGAAAAAAAATGACATTACAACAAATTTCCTAAATTGGTACACCTGATTGTGAACAATGTGTAATATGTTCAGACAGATCATTTCTAAGATAATAAATAAACAAATATAAAAATTCGACATTAATCTGTATAAAAGTGAATTTGAAATAGTTTCCTATAGCATGTCATATCAATATATGTCTTACCCGTTGTCTGATCGTAGACTATAGTCCATGACTTCCAATGAAGACTTTGTAGAACATGCCTCAGAGCATCGATACGAACTGTGACTGGAATTGTAGATAGCCTTTCATCAATGCATGGTTGACTGGCTGGGCACAATGCATCTGAATCACGACATATATATATATATACATACATTGAAATAACATATTCCGATTACAACATTGAGATCAAAAGTGCATACCTTTAAGAGTCACGCCTTTAAGAACAATCGACAAAGCCAAGAAGACGATGCGCGTGACGTACATATCCTCGCTTTACGAGCAATGACAACAATTAGTCGGGAAACACTTCGCACGTGAATATCTTCACAGTACTACCAGTATATCGAACGTAATCTGCATACGTATATAGAAACCTCAAGCTCTTGTCAGACACGCGCTGAGAATTGGCGAGATTGCCGAACCTTTGCAGTAAATACCAGTCATTTAGTAATCAATTGTATGGATTTACAAAAGAAGAAAGTAAAAAAATATGTCAATAAATGAATATGATCTGTAGAATGGTTGCATCCGTAGCATGGGCGTCTTCTCTTTCCCTGGACGATATAATTAATATATAATATCAGTACGCCTTGATAATCTGAAGAGGGATTAAAGGATTAGTTTGCTCCTCAACAGATTATATAAATCCGATACAGTGACCGGCTAGTAGAAACAAGTAGGTGGATAAATGTATCTAAAGTAGACCGAATATGCACCCTATGCCACGTAGAAGTTGGTGGCGAATTCCATTTCTTGTTAAAATGTCAATTCCTATCAGATTTACGTACAAAAACATTCCCAAACTACTGTAATAATCCTACTATTGAAAAACTGGCATATCTACTAAACACTAAATATTCTCCACTACTACTTAAATTGTAAAAGTACATCAAGGAAGGCATATCTTCTTTTTTTTTAACATGCTAAATATACAACCATGTGTACTGTATGTTCTATACCTACATCTGTATCTGTATATTATTACTACTTCTCTGTATCATGCTACATGATTTATAAGAATAAATTCTGTTCCGTTCTGTTGATCGTGTGTACATTATTATTGTCTATAGGTCTTTGTACAGCTAGGAGAGTTCCGTAACATAAAAACAATCTAATTATATTTGCATATTATATTGCGTGCATCGTTCTCACTGACAGTATATAAAAGAAAACATTACGAATATGAGAACGACGTACACACATCTGCTAATATGTTAAAGCGGCGCCTTATCAGGTGGTATCTGAATTTTATTTGCAGTATTTAAAAAAATAAACAGTGTAGAGTTACATTGACGTCTTCCTCTGGATGTGTCACGTGTCTGGACAAAACTCCCACATTATTATCAATAACCCCATCTCTTTATACAGACCAGAACCATGCCAAGTTCTGGCTACCTATGAGGACGGCCGTGTTAAACAACGGTATAAGTGCCAGACATTGATAGTGTTAATATTAGATATCCCATTCGGAGATATCTTCATTTAACGAGTAATACGCCGGTTGGTGTCATCTATGCACTATAACACCACACACGATAAATTCTTTATTGTGACAAGGTAACACATTAAAAATTAAATAGGATCAATTGTGCTTGTGTACAAAAATGTTATCAATTAAGATAACACAGGCAATACTATAGATACCAAACGCATCTCAGAAACTATATTTTATATTTGTCTAATAGATTTAGTTTTTCGATTTATATTGCTTTCTAGGCCGCGTTTAGTGGCTAAATTAATGCATGCGCTTGCATATTTATGTATTTATTTCTCTACAGTATTTTACCATAATGTTCTGTTATTTTACCATACGCAGCACAATTAGTTTCTTATTTCGAGTTTCACTTTCTAACCTACCTCCAGTCTTGCCTCCACACACTACTCTGGTACACAGACGAATAGCGCGCCACCTGCCGTTAGTTACCAAGGTTAAACCCGATTAAGAGAGATTATCAGATAATCCAGGGGCATATGTATAAATGATTTGTGCAGTCAAATTTGCAGGTCATATGTCAGTCGTAACTATTGTAATATCGCCGCACAGGCTGCTCAGTCACTCACGTTACGTAGCACATTCATACAGTGTTAACACGCCTGTCAGGGACTTACTTGATTCAGTGCTAGAAAATGAACGTACGTGACAAGCAATTAACTGCACCGCGTGTCCATATACTCATATTAGCCAGAAACTAATAGGATGTAGTAGCAAACACTCTCTCTCTCGCTCTCGTTCTCTCTCTCTCTCTCGTTCTCTCTCTCTCACCCTCTCTCTCTCTCTCGTTCTCGCTCTCTCTCGTTCTCTCTCTCTCTCTCGTTCTCTCTCGTTCTCTCTCTATTTTTTATTTCTCTTTCTCTCTCTCTCTCTCTCGCTCTCGTTCTCTCTCTCTCTCTCTCGTTCTCTCTCCCTCTCTCTCTCGCTCTCGCTCTCATTCTCTCTCTATTTCTCTCTCTCTCTCTCTCTCTCTCTCAAACACACATGGATATTTGATATATAGTTATCATATGGTTATTTCCATATCACACCCATTATCTGCCCTTCACCCATGTATACATTTGTCTGCCTGCCTGTCAGTAATATCATTATGTCAATTATTCTCTCTCTAGGATGCAGTAGCAAACTCTCTCTCTCTCTCTCTCTCTCTCTCTCTCGCTCTCTCTCTATCTCACTCTCTCTCTATCTCTCTCGCTCTCTCTTTCTCTCTCACTATCTCTCTCACTCTATCTCCCCCTCTCTCTCTTCTCTCTCTCTCTCTCTCTCTCTCTCACTCTCATACAACACAGTGCCAATACAGAAGGAAATGACGCAAACATAAACTAACATTAAACATGTCATAATAAAGGGAATATATACACATGTATCCTAGTAGATAGGTCTTATTGAAGGTATATATGCAAATTAATAGGTAATATATATTAATGGAAAGTATAAGTACACATACACATAGCTTAGTATTCCATCTTACAAGTCCACTAGCTATTGGCTCGACACTAGGAGAAACAAGAGGAGTTGGATACATTTTTATGTGACGTGAATTGAAATACACGTACATACTGAACATACCAGTGCATTGCCCAGATTATTATATCAAATAACATAATTATGTAATACTGTACTTATATTTGAAGAAGTACTTACGGAGAATCAGCTGTTAGCAATACACTGTTCAGATCAAAGTATCTGACTACACTGTGTGGTATCTATGTCTGCGTACCGTGTACTAGTATATGCTACACCTGTAAAGGGTTACGGTGCCACAGGAGTCGATCAAAAGAGCTAACGAATAACTTAGGGTGACTTAACTCCCCTTTCGTAGCAACATACACGTCATTTCCAATATCATTGTCAATCACCTGGTGTCAACTAAAATGTCATCAATATCACGCATAGTTGAATAAGCAAAATAATAACCCAGGTGTAATGTTAGTTCTCATGCACTTGTATTAAGTATTTTTTTATCCCTGTTATCAATGAATGTGGGACATGTCGAATATGTACAACATTATTGTGGGTAATACGAGTAGTATCCTGAGGTATTAAACGAACATGGACTAACTAAATAGTAGTTCAACAAAGATCGCCATTTGTTCAGAATCCAATCATCAGTCTGTCTAGTGGCGAGACATGGTTCAATGCCGAATGTAATTAGTTCTGTGAATATGCACGCAGTTACCCTCAGGTATATAATACGTCGCTTGAATGAATCAAAGGTTTAAATAATGCACACTCCTGGCCCCCGTTTCACAACGACATCCTAAATTTAGGATCTCCTAACTTTATGACCCAGTTTATCACCTCCTAAGTTAGATGCCGATT
>JAUTBT010040656.1:0-17274 GCA_032361225.1 Lepetodrilus schrolli | reverse complement strand
TATATATATCCGGCTCCGCGGCGTAATGGTTAGAGCGTCGGCAGGTCGCGGGTTCGACCCCCCGTCGCGTCATACCAAAAGACGTTAAAAGATGGTACTTGTTGTTCCCTGCTTGGCGCTCAGCATTAAAGGGGTTAATCAAGGACTGGTCGGCTCGGAGTCAGAACATGAACACTCCATTTCAAATTTGAAGCAGATGTAAAACTTCTAGTATTTTTTGGACTAAGGTAATTTTGAATGTATAACGTTTAGAACTGTGATATTTGAGGGTTACTTGCCACAATTATATATATGGCATTCATATATAGGGCTTTTTGTTGCATTAATTTATAGCAAATCAGAATAGATGACAGATAGCAGTGCAAGTTATACACAGCCATGACTACTACTACTGTGGTTATAGGAATATTGCTTGTTTGTTTTGCAATTAAATGTATCATTGGAAAACTATTGTTGTATTAACATTTTAGTTCAATCTGTCATCGTTTTTTCTACTCTCCATCATCAATATATATATATATATATGGACATATTTTGTCCATATTGAATAGATCTAGCTAGTCCTATGGAACCCAGAAACAAAAACATTAATCAAAATTGATTTGCGAATAACGTATAGAACCACTTGAGTATTCATGTCATGGTTTCATTATTGACAGACATTGCTACCGGTTATTTGCTTCTATTTTCAAAATGTATGAACAATTTATTTACATGCTTAGGACTTGCAGACAGACATAATTTGGTTGCATCTCAAAATCGTGGACATTTTTGGACGAATGTATGCAAGGTATGCGCGGCCTTTGTCAGCTAGAGATCATTATGATTGAAGGTTTGTCAGGACATCTATTTCTGTCGAAGCCCACTTCAAACAATAACATTGACAACTGAGATATATGATTTAGATATGTAACTGTGTAGGGTTAAACGTAGTCCATATCACTCGCTGTCCTCACCTAAATACTCGTATTAATACTATCTTCCTAGATCAGTTAAACAAGTCTAGAATTTAAATGGCTCCTTTCATGTAAATATAATTCCAATCAATATAAGTTATATATTAATGATTGACTTTCGCCCTCTGAGACACTGCATAGTCTAGGTTAAACGTAAAACGATTCCAGGTTAAAACTTTTGACTGGACAACGTATTATTTTTTTCTGATTCGCACATCCGATCTCTGCATGATAGGTTCTTAGTTAGATTGCCGCTATTTTCTACACGGAGGAGAAGCCAGATCTATTAAGAGATGGGGTGCCATAAATGAATCTTTCATCATGCATCATCTGGCATTGGGTTGGCTGTTGTGTCTGTACCTCTTCTCGGCGTAGTCGCTGAAATATTGGAGAACATGGCTTAAAACTTTATCTCTTTAACTACATGTAAGTGTCCATATGAAACATAGTTTGTTATTTAAGCATACAGGAAAGACATGCTCTTCAGTATTTATTTTGTGAACAACAATACATACCAAGGTACACAATATCATATTGGAATAATATTTATTGATGGTTTACGCTACATATACGTATGTCATTAAAGTCTGAACCTATTTTGAGATGTTTAAATGCTATACTGTCAAGTTATTAATATAGTATTTATTGTGTGTTGGCTATATCTGTCTGTTTGCTTGAATGTGTGGTGACGTATCTCGATATCCTTGCTCTGTGTTATTGTCATGTGTACTACCTTGTTGATAGATGCAACGTCTGTAGATCGAATGCTGTTTTACTTCCAGTTGCGTTGTTTCTCGTGGACGTCATCTCGTACAGGGCACCGTTAGCAAATAATATTTACAACACGACCAATGCCATCTGAAGCTTTCACAAATTTATGAACGCTTACTGGCAACGTTTTTCTCCAACGATCTAACCACAATCACAATGGGTTGCATTCAGAGTCGAAAGGATCCAATCGAAATTATTTCGTATCAACAACGAAGTCGTAAAGTGAACAACAACGTAGATGCTGGTCCGAACTCGGCGTCAAAGTACGCCAAGGACATGTCTACTGGGCTGGAAAACATGGTGGTCAAGCCTGAGAACATTCTGAATTCTGAGAACATTTGGAAGGCTGAACACCAAGGTTCAATACAGACTGTTTCCGCTATTATAAGCAAGTGCAGGTTTCCTCTCTGGAAGAAGTACGACAAGTGTTCCTTCTGTGCCAAGTCTAACAGAAGAAGGTCCAGTTGTGACGAAGACTTCATTCAGATCACTCGACAGATGCCGGGGAAACATGGGCTGTGCAAGAGGTGCTCCAAAGAAATATCTATCCCGAAGCCGAACAACAATCGACATTCTCACGGAATCGAATCACTCAATGTAGCCTCATTTGCCAATCTGCTCGCCTTGGTAGGTTATTTATTGTGATACTGTCATTGTGCTGTGTACTGAGATGGTGTTTCCTTAACTGTTTTGTATAGGGTGATGGGTGTTGGAATTACTACTGGATGTCAATGCAACACTGCACACTACAATGGGGTAATTAATACGTGATATCACTGAACCGTATGATGTGATGATGTTACTGCAGGTGATATGCTTTGTTGGTAGTATGGCTGAATACTTTTGCTTTGGTAAGGTCAACACGACTGTTATATGATTAATATTTTCATCAAGGCATTAGACATGAATGTACTTTCATACGCATCCTTTCTAGAAACTGAACTATTTATACCATTTTAATTTTCTTATAAAGTTCATTGACGCCCATCGTATATATTAACACCTGAAGTATTCATTTCAAGAATAGTATTATTGTCTGTAGCCGCTATAATGAGCAATGGCTACACCGATAGTATCTGTATTTGATGACAATTCGACGGATTATCAGTCTGAACTACTTCCGTTTGTATAAGCAGTATATATACATATATTAGATAAATATACTCATTTCACTTTTATGTACGGTATCGGTAGCACACACACACATGAGGATCATGCAACACAATGCACAGGTTTGATTCCTTAACATTTCCACTTTGACGTAAACGTATTCGAAGGCAGATTATATATGTTTAATATAATAGTGTTAGATGTTGGGTCGTAAAGCCTATGTAGTCCATGTAGGAATTAACACATATGACTATGTTGGTGTTTTACTGTGACCATGGGATGTAGTGCGATGTTCATTGCCACGGTGGTCATTAAATAATATTTTACGATCATAAATTCCATTTTGCATCGACAGTCTTCGATCATAACATGATTGTTGACGACAAATGCCGTGTTATGCAATACATGGTGAATAAGATATAATTTCCTACTAAGAGAATAGGAACGCGGTGAACTATGGGATGCAACTTGATACTTAAGTTATCCGATTTAGATCTTAGGGTCTCCTAATGACGATCGCGTTTTGTTCTCAATGTACAGTTTTAGAGACGGAGGCATGATGTAGTTCCATTGCATTGTGTTATGCTAATGTGTTGCTTATTTTCCAAGGTACGATATTGATTTGGAGTAGCATTCAAACATATGATTTCTCCTGTTAACCATTGCTGTGCTTATGTCGTATTTCAGACGGTTCTAGACCTAACAGCATTAGAATGTACTTGTACTGCGGTAAATCTAACAACATTGCTGTTACTGTATTTCAGACTGCTCTAGACTCAGCTAGATATTCCTCTAGCCTTTCCCCTGACCACACGCATACAATAAGTAGCTTATGGTCAGCAGGGAAAGCTAGAGATATATCTAGCTACTCTAAACATAACAACGTTGTTGGAACTGTACGGCTACTCGAGTCGTAGTTCAGACGGCGCTAAATGTAACAACATTGCGGTAACTGTACTTGTGTCGTCTTTCAGACTGCGCTAGACCTAACGGCCCCAGCCAGTGATGCAATCCTTAAAAACCGGAAGAACTCATGGATCCAGTTAGCCGGGCATCATGGTAGGTGGATATAATGTGCACAGTCGATACAGACCTTGTCCAGTGAGCCTTCAGTTCCTAATTATAACTAAATTCATATCAGTCTTAATGAACCGGTTGTTCTGGGTATCATTTCACTAAACTCTCGTATCTAATACGAGACCATAATATGAGATGATCTTCGAGAAGCAATACCCTTATGTATTGTATTAACCACTGGATTTGATATGTACAAGACGTATTCCAAAAGGTCATCGTGTGCACCAGTCAACCTTGGTTCATCCATAGCAGCCTTGGTTCATTGGTTTTAATGTAGCAGAACCTCGGCCGAGAACCTCGGCATAATGAGATACTAAACGGAACATGGCAATTGCGGACAGGGATTTTCTAGAAAGTTGTTCGTTTCGTAGAGTTCATGGTAATAGTAGGCCTACAGAATACACTGAGATTGTTTACACAGAATACACATGCATTTGCTGCTGTTACTCATGCGTAATACTCACTCGCCTCAGATTCTGAACGAATAATTTATCTGAATGACAATGGAAGTTATTAAGTTTAGTGAGCGTTCAGAATGCGCTGGAAGGAAAATGGAGAACTTTCTCGGTTGAAATACGAGACTCTGAAACACGCCACTCGCTTGCATTATTATATCAATCATATCACAGCTTGTCAGTTTACGGCAGGAAACAACAAAATGAACACATGTAGCGCGGAGTTGCTGTACCGGCTTGTACTGACGAACCCTGGTTGATAACTGCATTACGACAGTGCAGACAGCCTAGCTTATCGTGATTGCGTCGGAACAGTATCTTCAGCAGAAAATACTACCGGGTTCCCTGCGCTGGTTCGCACAGGACTGAAACCATTGCTTAGTACTTCTATAATAACATATTTTTAACGACATGGGTAGTTAGTACTACTTACCAGTATGCTAGTATGATTCTGTATTTGGGAACTGAGAAATAAATTTTAAAACGACATCGTTGGCCATCCATAAAAGAAACGTAAAGTTATCTATGATAACGTACCTTGTGGCCTACTGGTGGAGTACACGTAGTACGGTTACTGAGGTATGTTACTATACATTGTACTGTGATGTTAGCACCTGTCTGTCACATGGTCATTGTTATGACCTTATGAGTCAGTCGGCCAATTCATCGGGTCAATGTTTCTAGCTTTATTGTAAATAAATACAAAACTGTGATGCTGTTTTAGGCCTACTTGCAGATATTAGAATTAGGAATCGGTTGGGATTTCTTAATCAATCATCGGTTACTATCGGATGGACCCAACCGACCAATGCATAATCGGTTAGGTCTAGCATAAATACAATAGTGAATACTTAATGTGTTTAAAGCATGATTTGCATATCCTGGTGCATTATTTGAATCCCAGTTGTATCTTTATTCCCTGCTTATTTATCCCAAAATGTTTAATATACAAAGAGTTTTCCAAAAAACATGAAACGTGTTTATTTCTTTGAAAACACAAGACTGTCATTCCCTGGAATAAAATTCGCCAATAATCACTACATAGATCTATCATGCCTCATCTTGCCAAACAATCGATGTATTGGCATTAAATTGAAAGAATGCATGCCATTCATTCTTAAAACTGTGTCTGGCATGATTAATAACCCATAAAAAGTGTGCTATGATCGAAAACTGAACAATACTGGCAACTAAATTTTGCCCACGTTAGTAACTGCACTTCTCATTTGTATTGTCTTAATACTTTGGAAAGCTGAAGTACTTCCAACCTATGGCCATACAGTGTATCAGGCGCATCAGCAATGCTGAGAAATCCCAAACTTTTTCAGTAGCCTGACATCGGAAACCGCCATATTGGATCAGCTGGTTTCTCTCAACATTCTGTTTATATTTACTATGCACTGAAGAACATTTGAACATCGACATGTATTAGGTTAATAACTATTTTAATAGATTATGTGGACCCAGCTTCACAAGAACGTATTATTCTATGATAATCCGAATTGTGAAACTCGTAATCAATTGTCGCGTCGCAAAAGGGTAACCAACCGATTTTCGATTATAATCGATCATCGGAACTCCACTAGCAGGAATACTATTATCCTTGATATGTTCGGAATTGTATGTTTTACTTTCAGGTTCCTTTGCACCAGCTGGTCCTAACACTATATGGAAGAAGAGAATCGCGAAGGATAGTTACGAGACCAAAGCGTATGAAGCCTTGATAGCTGATTCCGTCACAGAACCAATCGTCCCATTCTTCAGCAGAGAAGTGGAATATAATGGAGAATGTATCCTTACCTATTAGTTTGAAATATACTTGCATTCGGGGTCTCGCTGTAGCAGAAACACATGCTAAATTCGATCATTAAGAATGTACTCGTATTGGCTTCATATTCAGTGAGTCGTTGAACTACACATGCATATATTACGAATAGTGCATCACTAAAATACTGTTTTAAATGGTCTATAACTGTTTATTGCATTATGTAGTGTGAATGCCACTGTCTAAATTACGTTCTGTAAAGAACGTAATTTAGTCAGTGATAGTCTCCACTCGGCAATGAAGGTTTGAGCCAAGAAATATTGCTGCTTTGAATTACGTTTGAAGTTAACGCAGCCTGTAGTGCTGAACATTAGCATAATATCTACGTCTAAAACTGCCAACTTATCAAAGACAGGATTGTAATAGCTTGTTCTTGATTGACCTATGGGAAGGGCAAAAATCAGTCTTTAAAATCGCAATCTTTAACGTACTCCAGTCTTTATTGAGATTGAAGATCTTATCCAGCACTTCAGTGATCCAAACATCATGGACGTCAAGATGGGGAAAAGGTGATTAACGGACGGTGTACCACTAATGACAATAATTGACATGCATGTCGCTGGCTGTGGTATACCGGTGGATATAAAATAACATTGTTAATGACTAGTCTATGGTTTTTAGTGTGATTAATAACTAGATAATCTGTCTATCTATCTATATATCTATGTATCTTAACTATCTATCCATCTATGTCTATATCTATCTAACCATCAAACATCTACTAATACTCCCACTTCGAAGTAATAATGATAATGATGTTAATAATAATAATAAATAATAATAATATTATAGCAATATCTTACAATTATCATTGTAATTTATCGTTAAACGCACGCAAGCTAAGCTATAGTTGACCTATTTAATGGTCAACGACAGTTTACCTGAAACTACTAATATTTGATTTTTCTCTCCAATTGGTGTACATGTATTTAATTCCACCAGCTACATATTCATGCCGTCCATTTAGTTATCAATATCTTCAAGTTTTATTGAATTTAACAAGTCGTACTAATGAGACCTCATTAGAACTGGGGTCATTTGACTATTAACTTGTATTCAAATATACATCTAGCGGAAGTTCACACTCGAGTAATTTCCTTTGTATCATTCTTATATAATACAAGAGAGTACAGCTGTTTCCGGGGCGGGTGGTAGAACAGTTGGACTTCGGAGCCAACGTTCCAGATTTAAATCCCGCCCCGGGGGCCCGGCATCAATGTTCGCGAAAGTTACGTTTCTGACGCGATATTGATATGATGCTATGTCTGTAGAGTGGCAATGCAGTTACCATCCAGGTTTACTGCAGTATTCAGCGCTACGGATGTTACGGGTTTCCTCCTGCCCTAAACTGACAAGTCGTGATATAAGTGAAAGAATCTTAAAAGCGACTTAAAACATCAATCAAAAAAAAAGAAGGAAAAAAGAAACTGTTTCCGAGTATTTTTCCCCTGCCGTGAAGGGGCGACGAGAGTTTAAGTTAAGGTACACGAGGGATGCGTATGTGAGGGGTGCGTACGACCATTAGCTGTGATAGCACGACTTTATTAAAAGACTGCATACATATTTCCGCTTAAGGATCAGTCAACGTGGTGTATCTATATCAGTCTTGGTTCGTGGCAGTCATACTCTTAAGAACTTTGTTAATGATTCTTATCCCACTAAGTATGGAATGGTTTACCCATGATTTAGTGGTTGACTGGGATGGTTTACCCATGTACGACAATCCCATCAAACACCCGCCACCACGGTACCGCTAACGTACTGTGGGAAATAGTTTAATTTCAAACTTAACATATATCCTTGACATATGGTGTTGAATTTACTCAGAACCATGTCCTATTAATTAAATGTAGCATCACATGGTGCTCATGTCTGGGCTGTTGTTTTAAGGACATTCCTGGAGTCTGAGGTGAAGAACGCTGTGCTGAGGAAGGACCTGTATGAGAAGATGGTGAAGCTTGATGCTGATGCTCCCACACAGGCAGAGATAGAACAGGAGGCCATCACCAAGCTCAGATACATGCAGGTCAGACATCTACTAGTGCTAATGTTGTGTTACTTATACTCTTCTTGTGGCCAATCTGCAACACTCGGCAGTGACGTTTCCGTGTTGTAAGCTTCATCTGTCCTCTGAAATTTAATTCGCACTTTTCTTACGGTCAACACAATAAAACTCAGGTATGGTAATTTCTGAAGGTTTTCTTATATACAATGTTCGATGTGTTGCAGTTTCGAGAACGTGAGAGCTCCACGGCTGAGTATGGCTTCCGAGTAGAGGCTATACGAGTAAGTTGACGTTGACGTAATTGGTACACACTGTATATTTTCCTTCAAGTATTTACGTGCGTACATAGATGTCTAAGCCATATTTTGTGTACATACATTACGTCTGTTTCCTATTTCCAATACTAGTAATTGATAGTTGCTCTGCTTCATCAAATTAATGAGGTACTTATTAAAAAATTGCAATACTTTGCGTACCTCTGCCAATCAGATTGAAAGACATGCCATAATTTCTAATGAGATTTATCCTTTCTCTGCTAAATAATTCAAGTTATACTTCATACATTTGACTTCTACCAAGCCAGTGACAGTCAACGGTTGTAAGATCGTTATTTTCCCACAAGAAGGTAGGGCATGACCTGAATTCAGTTCGTGGTAATCTTTCCAGATGTCCGGAGAAGAGCCTAACACAAATCTGAAGAAAGTGAAAGGACATGACCAAGTCAAGGACACAATTATCCAGTTTATCAATGGCAACTCTGGAATCGCAAAATTAATATGTCGACGATTGAAAGATATCAGGAAGAGATTTGAAAAATCGAAATTTTTCAAGAATCATGAGGTATGAATGAGGTATTCTGAATAAAATCGTTGAAAAAAAAACAATCAGTAATTTACTAATAGTTGTAAATGCTATTATCATTCAGTTTTAGTAGTCATTATTACTAGCTTTATCCTCCATATTTTTTACTATCATGAATTAGAAAACGTCCAGTAATAATTATTTTAATAAATTATAGTCTAATAGTTCAACCATTTAGAGAATATACTTGCATGTTACTTTACGGTATTTTTCTTTTTAAGTCTTTTGAATTGGAGTTTAGAGCCGCTTTCAAGATTATTTCATTTATATCACGGCTTGTCAGTTTAGCCGTGAATGTTGCAGTAAACCTGCGAGCACCGGTTGGTACTGACAGACCAAGGATGATATCTGCATTGCCACTCTACAGACAGCAATTTCAATTAATATCGCGTTAGAAAGGTAAATTTCATGAAAATTAATGTCGGGTTACCGCGTTCTACCATTGCGCTACCACCCGTCTTTGTACATAATTAATATTCAGGATGATCATTTTCCTGTAGACCCATACATGGCATGTGTTTTCAGATTATTGGGAGCTCCTTGCTCTTTCTGTACGATAAAGATGGACGTGCGGGCGTGTGGCTGATTGACTTCGCCAAAACAATTCCAGTTGTGGCCAAATTATCACTGAATCATCGGTCACCATGGTTGTTGGACAATCATGAAGATGGATTTCTTTGTGGGATGGATACTTTGATAGAGGTAGGCAAAACAATATTAATCAGATTAATTTAATTCGTTTTTGATTATATATACGTGTTTCTTTGTGTGTTGTTTTCCGATAACCATTTTACACTAGTAGACGACGACTTAATGATACGATACCTTAGGAATTCGTTGTGTATGGGTATAGGATTGTTGCAGGGACGCTAATCAACAATGCAATAATAACAAACATTAAAGACTTGACTAATAATAAGTCATGTTGCCAATATACTTATGCTATTGTCATGTTCTTAAGTAATATTTATTTAATATGCAGTATTTGTTCACATGTCAACTATTTGTTTGACGATTTATTCCGTATTCCACAGATATTTACTGAAATTGAGGCCAGTGAAGAAAGCAAAAGTGATATTCATAACACAGAGACTTGAAACTGCAACGGGTTTCCTCCCCTTGTGGAGATGTGTTTTGTTTCTGAGGTACATTTCTTGTACCAGACGTCTTGATGGAGAAGATTTTCTACCCGGGTTTTGTTGGTTATTTGTGAGACATCGCCAGAAGGAAATCCAAAGAGTGCATTTGAGTTAGAATTCAATTGCCAGCGCACTTTCACACCAATGGTGCCACAAGTTGGGTCATCTGTCAGATAGCATGAGTGAAGCTGGGATAGACTTGATTTAGAAATCTGTGCATTACTATGTGACATAGTGTCTGACTATCATGTCGTATATATATGTACATTATATAATACTGATGCATTCACACATTGTCATCTATTTATTATGTCTTTATCATGAATCATTGCATGCATTGTTTGTCCAGGGTAAATCAAGACAAACATCACGCATGTATCATTAATTCATCATTATTAATTCATCGTACTTAGGGTTCAGGAATGTATCTGTATATTTTCATCAATGAGGTCTTTTAGTTTGTCATTGACACTAGAGCCCATGCTCATGAATGTATACACTGTATTTGTTATGGTGAGTTTCCTATAAGTAAAGTTCGTTCTGTCTCATTATAATTGGGAGCTGTGCCTTATCATAGTTTTCTATTTTGCCATGGGCAAACCATAATATGTATACATGTACTCATTAGGCCGTTACTGTAATGCCACTGAAAACATGGCATTTCTCCATGAGATGTTGCCTATATATGTCATAATAGCAGTGAACATATTCACCTTATCACCGTGTATTTTGTGACTATGCATAGTACTTTTCTATACTATTGAAGTTTTCAGAAGCAATTTTTTAAGTACATTAAGG
Source organism: Lepetodrilus schrolli (assembly GCA_032361225.1). NCBI lineage: Eukaryota > Metazoa > Mollusca > Gastropoda > Lepetellida > Lepetodrilidae > Lepetodrilus > Lepetodrilus schrolli. The sequence goes on along the minus strand of JAUTBT010040656.1, from coordinate 6,277 downwards.
CCTCTCAATTCAAGAATTGTTTACTTTCTTTATCCATTATTTTGACTTGCATGTGTATTTCTGATGTTATTCACCAATAAGGCCATTCATGTGGAAATCATAATACAATCACCCATACATTGTGGGTTCTATACCATTAAATGTATTTAAATTGCATGTGCATTATTTCTTAATTATGTGTTGTTTTGTCAATCCTACAACAGAACATGTTGATGACCAAACGAGAAATCATGACTAGTATGCATATAGCCAACATGGACGACAGCCTCCATCGGAACTGGGTCGATATACCATTAAACAGAATCATCTGTTTTAACCTAAGCATTGAGCTGTTATCAGATTCATACTGGAGATTTTATATTGAAGTCGTGATACATCACAACAAGTAATTTCAGATCAAAAATACCAAAACACACTGTAATAGTTTATAATATATTTAATATGCGCTTTCATACTTAAAAGGTGGTAATAAATCTATACATGTAAATAAAACGCTCCCCCTTCCTTATTCAATAACATTAATGAATTAATTTTCGAAACTCAATTTGTTCTAGGTGCTACAATTGCATCATGATACCATGAGCGATTTCTGATTCAGAGGAATAGACGTACAGTCAACGATAGAAGAGGCAGCTTATATCATGCACTTCAAAGCTATTGGCCAATGTTGCAGTTAATATTGTTATATTTCCCGTGAGTCCCCTAAAACATGATTATTAAGTGGATAAAAATGATCTAAAATGGTAAAATAAACTAACAATATAATATTTATAATCTCATAACAATTTTGATTTTTGTGGTGTCCTTTATGAATGTTAATAATGCAATGTATGAATGTAAATGAATTAACTTGCCATAACTTAGTTACATATTGCTGTATAAAATATGAGACAATAATCAGATCCTATTGCTTCCATCACGCACTCACGGAGCCGAATGTCAGCGCACTGTGCATGAAATATGAGTAATCAACCATCCTTATTTTTTTGCACAACATATTGCAAGGCACAGCCTCCACGACAATATCATCACATACAGCACCATGTGCTCCACAGCACGGAATTGGCCACCACATTACCGGTGGAAACTGGATTCGACTGACCGCAATTGGTTAAAAAAACAAACACTAAAAAGAACTTGTCAACCCCAGTTCTATCAATTTCTCTTCACATCACATTCAAATGCAATGTGGTCGACGACTTGCTTTAGGCAACGAATATTCCTGGGGTATATGCCAATGGAAGCTACTGGTTTATAGGTTATCTGCACGTTTGGACGAGTTCATTTGAACCGTGTTGGGGTAGAGGGTGTGGTAGGTGTCTTTGGTGTCGATGGCAGCCTTCGTTGGCGACCCATCTGTTTTGTAGGGGTAACACTTCCGGGACGTTGAGGGGTCGAGGACGATCGTGGAGAGAAGGCCGTGGGCGTGGTTGGTCGTGACCGTGGCCTGGTAGAAGAACCAAATGCTACTGTCGGGGTAGGTGTGGTTGATCGGGGAGTGCCGTACACGCCGGAATGTCTTCTGTTTCCGGCACTCTGTCCGGGGGTTGGGGTATGACTGCTGCGACCTTTGTTCTGATTAGACGCTAAACTAGAGGAGGAGGTGCTGAGACGTTTAGACCGAGTGAGACTTCCGGTAGATCCTGAAAAAAACCGCATATTGACATTAATAGCACACATATCTCTTGCCCTGTATATATCGCCACAGATGGCTTGACGTCTACAGTGTAATTTTAATGAAACTGAAGACTTAGAACAATCAGAAAGTTAATAGATTAAAAGACTGTTTAACAGAAGATTCAGATGCATATATTTCCTTTCACACCACCATCGCCATATTATAAATAATATAAAATACATGGGGAGTAGTAGAAAAGATAATACATCAAGAATATGTCCGGTTCCATAGGTAACTGTACATCCTGTGTTTATATCGACATAATTGGCAACGATTACTGTCCGATCCATTAATATCCAATTAAACATGTCATTCTACACTTATAATCAAACACATCGACGGCCTACATCATAGAAGCATACATACATCGTCTCTCTCATAACAATAATGTCCAGAAAAACAATGTTAATGCTACTGAAAATAGCCGATGACACGAAGAACACATAACTATACTACTCAAACCTACCAAACTCAGGATTTTTGTTAAGGGAACCGTTAGCGTTAGATAGGTTCACCATAGAAGAAGTAATTCTACTGCGCCGCAATGACGAGTCTGCTGAACTTCCGGCTGAAAGAGGAAGACGGTGAACACACGTGATAAGTTGGCGTAATAAACCAGTGGCCATGTTAGATTCTCACAACTACCGCTACTAAACTCACTTTCCATGTGCCCTGAAAGGAAACGTTGTTAATGGGTAAGATAATATTGCGTATTGATGGAGAAGCCGAGATTATAAATTTGATAGTATTTAAATATCCATTATCTATATATGTTGGGTTGTATTAAACATGCACGTAATTTCATGTTATTACATTACACCACACAAAACGTGACCAGATATTAGTATCAAGGGTATCATGCCATGTTAAACAGTATATATACTGTACGTATATTATTGGCTTCCAGATGTGCATAGAACTAGTAGGAAACCTCATATTCTTTGAAAATTAATTAGAAAATTTGGAATAAAGTATGCAAACTGAAAATAATAATCCTAGGCCAAGCCTACATATATGCACATCTAGAAACATCAAGTAAATAAATACACAACAGGTTGCAACATATATAACAGGCTATATGCCAAGCGTATGTAAGGGTAGAATGTATATAGAATACATGGATCGATAACGTTTGAATGATTATTGAATCTAGATCTTATTCATCCTTATCAAATGCTCTGTATTCCCAAACCACGACGTGCTATGATGTAAATCACAGGGAGGTAAAAGTCACAGCAACCAAAATTCAATCCGCATGCGCACGATTAGCCAATCACACGGCGTGTACCTGACGAATTTGATGAGGCATATCCCGTGTCGTTTTGTCGGCGCCTCACCCCTGTTGGGAAAGGTGAAGTACTTCGCCCGGGGTTGCTACCCCTCCGGCTATGATAATTAGGGGTGGACCCATCAGGTAGCACCAAGGTGTCCCTGAGATCAAAATTTGTACGCCCCCTCGCTGTGGAACCAACCAAATTAGTTACATAATGAGAAACCGTCGGTGCACAAAGCATATATAAAGCAAAATGATGCAAAACATAATGAAGCTTCCTGTTATATATGACCTTATCCACCAACAAAAACACCATGTATGTTATACATTATTTAAACATCCCATTATACTCAATACCCAACGAGAACTGTTAGCCAATGATTGAAGATTCTGATATAGATTTAGTTTATATAATTAGTATAATGGACAATATAAAGTTAGTGCTTTAATGTAGGGACAATTCACATGTTCTATACACAAAACTTGAAATCCTTAGTATCAATTAATGAACATCAGTTCGACACTGACCAGTCATACCACTTTCTTTTTAGGATTTCGAATAATGTGGTTATACAAATATTATATTATGAACGAACATGCAGTGTTATAATATTGTTATTATGTAAACTATATACATCATTTACGTTGAACCGCATAGTAAGTATACAAGAATAAAATCATTTAAAAAGACAATGTTGTAATACTGCAAGATTATAGCTTAATTTAACGACTTCTGGAATAAACATTAATCAAAAATAAGGCAGACAAAGGAATAAATAAGATAAATGTTCCGGTGCCATACTATATTCATAATATGAAGCATGGATATTGTCTCTCAAAAACAGTAAAAATTGACAGAATTCGTCTTTTGAAAGGGAGGTAACTCTGAATAATGGCGGGGTAACTGGGCGATGCACTGACCTCTGCAAGGGTCATTCTGCTCTAGAAACTCCTCGAGGGTGACCCAGCCTCCGCCGACTCGCACCATCACACAGCTGTTGAGGAACCGGATTAAACGAATCTTCTCCGTCTCCCCGAACTGAAAGTACAGCCAGTGGTTAAATACACCAATGTCCATAAAGACAACATAGACCTACCTGGTTTGGGGAGTCAGAATAGACCAGCAGTATACTATGCCAACTTAAACATCTAGCAGAGTACCAGTATATGAGGTTTGCTTCAGCAAACTGAACGTAATTTTAACTGTAATATTCGAAATATAAGAAAATTGAGACATACGAATTTTATAATGAAAGAGAAAAATGCGTTCGCATTGTCAACTACAGTACACACTGTCCAATATGTGTGCATCTTTTCTGAACACTCTGTGACATCTACTACGGTACATCTCATACAGTGGCGAGCCGATACATAGCATAGTAGAAGTATGTATAAACCCAGTTGATAATAGCATAGAAGGTATATACACAGTAGCCCAAGATATTAGAAGCATAGAGTATGTGTTCAGTGTCCCAAGATGATAGGATGTGTATAAATTCACAGTAGATACCGGTAGTAGAAGTAGAGGATGTGTACATCTAATATACAATGAAGAGTTGATAGTAAGAGTGTGTAGGATGTGTCTTCATACACAATCACCCGTGTTGAAAGTAGCAGTATGTGAATGTGTAAGCTGAACTCTTTAGAAAGCTGTCAGCTGTCCGTGACAATAATAGTTTACCAATAGTAAAACCAAGTGAAAGCACATGATACAGTGTATCCTATATATATTCCGGATATACGTACAAAATAATAAAGAAATAGTCTGCCAAAGTTTCAAGAATAACGACCCCACAAGCACGTATAGAGGTTTGATGCGAAGCACTGAACACACCTAACAGTAACAAAGAAACCCTGAAAGTGAGAGTGATTATGGAGTTTAACGTCGCTGTGGGAATCTTCCCTGAAAGTGACGCATATCTGCATAATTGCAATCGTTTCCACTGCACTTATAATTACCCTTCCTGTGTGGGGATCGCCAAACTGTAACGTTACAATATCATATCAAGAAAGCTTTCACATATTTCTATCACTATTTCGATACTTATACAATAAATAAATTTGTTTTAAACCAACTTCAGAAAGCAAGAAGCATGTCCATATTCACACCCGACATCACATTACATTATGCTGGAATTATTTATAGGCAAGAATACAATTGTTTGGTTACCTTGTATTTTCCTTCGTCTATGAACTCTGCCCTGAACTGATGTCTACACTGACATGAAGACACCTCCCGCTCGATCTCATCGTGGATGATCTCCACATCGGACTTGGACCTATTGGCAGCCTTAGCACGGGCAGACTTGTTCTGTGAATGGTAGAGTTTATATGTCGTCATCAACAGATGTTGAGCTGCTCTATACATGGAGTGAAAGAAAGACCATAGTATGGCCTTGAAGACCCAAGAACGCATGCATTTCATTGTTCGGAGTTACACCTATGGAAATATCTCACCACTAGAACTGGAATGTTAAAAATAGTAAATTAATATGCCAAAGTTTCAAGAAAGGCCCGAATCCAGTTTAGGTAACGCTGCCTCCACAGGTCAAAATGTAATAATAATATATATATATATATAAATAAATATATCTCAACATCTATGCATATATGATGAATTGATGGTAATGTGACAAAACACCAATTATTACCTTATCTGGTTTGAGAGCATCAATGAATTGCTTGTACTCCATGTATCCCCGTTTGTCAAATATGTCAAAGACAGCATTCAACTCCGTTTTATTAGATGGGAATTCTGAAATGATAAATACCATTAGTATTACAATGTATTATAATAATTACTTCTACAGCGCCGTACATCATATCGAAGATTAAAAACAGTTACAGTACTTCAACAGCAAGGTTTAATCAACATCGTCGCACATGATAACAGGATATGTCCGCTCACTTGATTTCATCATGCCGATGACAAACTCGTCTCGGGTCACAGAGCCATCACAGTCTCTGTCCTGCCGCCGGAAGAAGTCTGTGATTCGGAATTTCTTTGCCTGAATCCAGTTTAGGTAACGCTGCCTCCAGAGGTCAAAGTTGAAGTTCTTGAAGCTCTCCAACTGAAAAAAACAATAACACATAAATGCATTGCATTGTCTATACAAACTAGTATTTCATTTTACACTAATACATGTATACATTATCATTATAGGAAGAGAGATAAATGGGTAAAAAATTAATCGTGAATGGCACCAATAGTTTTATGGACATCTGTAGACAGGACAAGTTAATTTTGGGGTACTGCTATGATCATACTTTAGGGTATGGATTTGGCACAATATAAATGTTCACATTATTATTATTATTATTAATAT
>JAUTBT010040645.1:0-17274 GCA_032361225.1 Lepetodrilus schrolli | reverse complement strand
AAGTGCAAAACCAATCTGTATGTATATATGTTATATGTCATATTTACCTGTATTTATATTTATTTCTATATAACCGTGTTCGTGCAAACCCCTGTACCCCCCGTCATCTTGTCTATCAATTGTGTATTTGATTTATTTGTATCTGTCCTATGTCGTGAATCACCACTGGAGTGTAATAAAAGTTTAAAGTTTCAAGTTTATATATGTCATGATCAAAGGTATTGTCAAAGTATGTAAATTTGATGTGTCTACATAAGTATATTGGGTAACCAACTACATTTTACGCATATCTTATTGGTTTTTAATATGTTCATGTTTTATTATTCTTTAATATGTATATTACGTAGCTATAATGGTACCATTGGTCGTGAAAGGTTATTTTGACCGGGTTTTACCGGAAATGTAACCTGCAATAGAATTGTACCTATCCTACAGCGGTGAAAAGATATTTGGAGGTACAAAAGTGATTATATGTATGCTAAGTGCACGTACTTTTAACCCCAATTCGGTCCAAAATGACAACTTAATCTGTGATTGTATTAAACTTTTCGAATATTGGAATGATATTTCTAGCTCATTATGACGTTGTAACATGCCAGCACATCTAATATGCTCAGTTCTAGATGGCTCGGACGTATGGCATTTTTGTGTAAATCATCCTCTAAATATTTATGGGCATTCAGCAGATCACTTGCCCACGTGATGAGGTCCATATTCCGGAGTAGGCCACGCTAAAATTTAATGGCACACAGAAAATAACACACGCTTAGGCAAATTTGCAGAAAACAGCGGTTATATAATGTTTAGGAGCTGTCGATTAAACTGGGTGAACGCGTCATGTGTAAACCGAGCATTTATAAAAAAAATTGTTTACGAGCATATTATTAGGCAATTAATGCAGGCCTATTGCTATTTTTAACTCGTGCAGTGTACAGGCGAACCACCAAGTCCATTTACTATGTAGGCTATATTCATATTACAGACTTTCGGAATTTAAGCGAACCTCCTATTAATTGTCCTGCTATGGCTACTGGCGTGGCGTTTGCACTCGGCACATTTTGTACATCACGTGACCTAGGCACGTGCTGATAAGGGAAAGCTGTCAATAATGAATTATCCGACACCTCCTTTCCCGTCTCGGCGAACACACTGATAGCACGATCACACAGAAGATGGTCGTATATGCTAACTCAGTGTACAGGCCGTCCTAGAGTCAGATAGACCCATTCCTGCCCCGTGTCTAAACAAACCACACTGAACTTCATATCTGCAATATCTCGGAAGTTTTACCAATTTAACACATGCGCAGAGTGTCTAGAAACAGATGGTTTGGTCAGTAGGAACATGTGTGGCGCTGATGGACATGTCATTACCATGGTAACCAGTATTCATAGTCAACTATAACTATTAATTAACCCTATACCAGCAGTAGTGATTACAATATATTTTACTCATCAGATTAACTATCACTTTTCGTGACGTGCAATGTGTACGCACTTTGTGGTACATTGTGTAAGGTGACGTACCTTCTAGACGTAGCCACTGAACATAATGTAAGGTGACGTACCTTCTAGACGTAGCATACTGAACATTGTGTAAGGTGACGTACCTTCTAGACATAGCATACTGAACATTAAGTAAGGTGACGTACGTTTTAGACGTAGCATACTGAACATTAAGTAAGGTGACGTACGTTCTAGACGTATCATACTGAACATTAAGTAAGGTGACGTACGTTCTAGACGTAACATACTGAACATTAAGTAAGGTGACGTACGTTCTAGACATAGCATACTGAACATTGTCATGTTTGCGCACACAGCCTCTTTATTCACTACAGTCTATTATACCTATTTGGCCGATACGTGTTGCAATATTTACATTAGGAAATAATCAAGTCTATTTGACCTTTAACAGGATCCCTTCATGTCGTTGAACTATTTCATTAATACAACGTTATGTGTTATAACTGCTTCAACGTCGTAATATTCCATCGTATCATCAGACTGGAAACTAATAACGTAATTGCAATAATACTAATCTATTACTTTAATCTTTACCAACGGCATGAATTCATAATGAGTATCACAAACTTCGTGTATAGTCAGCATAAAAGAAAACATATTATACATTAAGATATATTCGAATTAAAGCAAGCCAGTCGATAATTGCAAATTTAGGTTGTAACCCCAGCCTGCCCTCTCTGTGTGTAATGTGACGCCGATAAAAGACCCCGGGACGCAGAACTAGGTGTGACAATAAGCCTCATTACCAAGACTTAATGAATATTGATGAGGGAGATATTGTCATTATCTATTCTCCCTGCGCCGTCGGGAGTCCCCCCGCGACCAATCACCATGCACCCTCAGTCCCGTTCCTGCAGGCTGCATTACCCAGGACGATACGAACAAAAAAGAAAATCAATTAAATAAATCACAGACAATCTCCGCAGTATCGATCATGCTGTAATTCGACGCTCACAATCATTCTACGCTGAAGCAACCCCAACCACAACACCTTGCTTGTAGCAGTGTGAATGCGTTCTATCATGTCTATGGATCCGTAGAGTCACACGATCACAGATATGAAGAATAATCCATGAAGTATCATAAGGCAATAATTTAGTGCATGTTGTGGAGAATTATTAAACATTGCTTGTGGTAAAGGTTTTGAAGAGTATGTTAATTGAGTAAATATTGATAATATTCAATTCAATCTTTGCATGAATAGACTAATTAGAAAGTAACCATTATGCTTGATATTATACGCGATTTAAGTTGACTTTTAGTATCATTATTCTTATTAATATTATTATTATTAATATAATAATAACAACAACAACAACAACAACAACAACAACAACAACAACAATAATAATAATAATAATAATAATAATAAAGGATGATAATCACCGGATAGCGAAACCGATGTTAATTGTTTCCCACAGAAATAAGAGTATTACAGTCACAATTAAAGTCAATATTGGTATAGAAGGTAACTAACTATAGTCGTATTCATTTAAATAGAACTCGTGTTACTTTCAGTTGATAAATGACACAGGTGGCAGAGCCGAGTTTGCTTTATGTTTTCGTGAACACAGACCCTAACCCCAGTAGATTCTGGTTATGTACCATCCTCAGCATGTGCAATGGCGCTTTAACAGTGTTTTTAACGTTTCCACTATATACATGTCATTGCTGCTGTTTTGATTTCTACGTCACGAAATCATTAGCATATTACCCGCATGCCTCTGTGAAACTATACTCTGGATCCGAAATCGGTGTCGATCTAACTGAACATCTATATATTATGCAGCTAAGATAACAAAACAAAAAATACAAAACAGGTGTATCATAAATATTAGAACATAAAATAGTATATATTACCGAGAAGCAGTCGATAGCTTACAAAGACGATAAATAGTTAATTGCACATCATTGGTACAGTGCCACCAGAGTATATGTAAATCCACAAATTAGTATTATTACTACAGAAGCTTTAGATACACAGCATTGTGACCTGGTCAAAATCTTCCAATTTCTCAGAGGTATGTGGGTAATGTGAGAAATGTTTAAAACACTGCTAAATCGTCAATGCACATGTTGATGATGGTATATTACCAGAATCTACTGGGATTTTTGCCAGCTTTCACTAAAACATAAAGCAATCTCGGCTCTGACACCCGTGTAATTAATGAATTGAACAAAAGACACGGGCTCTATTTAATGAACGGGATTATAACTACACATTCAGGTAGACGACAGTTTGTTGTATATGTACATAGGTTAAATATGTTAAATGAGTAGCACGCATGCAGTGTGTGTAGGTCGCCTTGATTGTCACGATCAGTAGAAAGGTTATTAACATAGGCACATAAATCAAATAAATGGATTGCAACGTCCTTTCGATAAACGTCAAATTCCCTAACTTGTATCCCACTCTCTCTCTGATTCTACATACGACAAGGCGTCCTTCCACAAGTTTCAGTCATGGTAAGTAGTAACTTAGGTCCACGTGCTCTTCTCAATGTCTGCGTGCCAGTATCAGGACAGCGTAGATTCCTATGGATCCACTGGCGTATATTAACTGTGGACCTGATCTGAAAACACCGCGGTCCTGTTCTCGCAGAATTAATTAATATTCAACATTACAACCAAGTAATGTGGATGAAAGAATCTTTCTGAACGGACAACCATTCGAAAATAATTTATATCGTATAAATTCTGCATAAGGAGAATTAGTCGTTCAGACAGAAACATTCCACATAACTACAGACCTAAGAAATATATCTATTCGCAATATAAATAGAACATAATAAAACACAGGTGAATACATATCAATTTAAAATATAAATAATCTGGAATTCATATCTGTGAACTCAGCCGTTTCAAGGTTAACCAATGTCGCCTCCAACCAAATGCTATGAATGTGACGAGCACGCAATCATCGATGTAACGTTAGAAAACTAAACTATGTCGCAATTCTTGTAGTTTCCTAATTCTTGTGAAAATGTACTGCACATTTTAAAAATTACACAGGAGAACAATTATTGGGAACTATTAATGAAATGTGTTGTTTCTGGTGTTAATAAAAAACAATATCACTAATTTACGTGCAGGAATTATCGTATAATATTAAGGTTGTTATTCCTAATACGGTGCATACTTTCAGATGGAAATCTAAACGGTTTTTCCCCAAAGAACATCAAATGTACATTAGTGAATGTGTCACTGTTAATTGTATTCATGCCATGACACTATAATAGTTGTATTCTACATGTATCTTACGGTCCAGTGTAATCTTCTCTTTTGTAAATAGTCTTTATTACATTAGCATACATTCAAGGTATTTATATTTTCACACACATGAACGGATAACAGTATTCAAATCATATTCTGAGAAACAAATTATTTTAACATCGGAAAAATTTACATAATAAAATAACCCGCCAACATTAAGTAATTATTCCCAAATACTAAGTATCTCAGACAGACGTAATTATCCAAACTCCGCCATCAGACTAGAGACGACATTTTATTATAAAATACTAACTAACCTAAATTGCACAACCTGCTAACATAAAACCTAACATTAAAATCAGTGATCAGCCTAAACTCGGAATAACATCCGCCATTAGCTTAATACTAATATTTAAACTAAGATGTAAATTTAATATTTGCCCTGTATGAGGAATGTCTGAGTATGCCATGCAAACTAGAACATTTACTAAGAGAAATGCTCTACGTGCAGCAAATGGACTTAACTGGACATCTCGAACAGATATCCACATAGTGAATAATTTGCCATACTTAAGTGACTTACCTTTCGTATAATGCATGACACTATCGATCACTAACATATAGTTTTAAAGCTGAATTATTAATGACATAGCATGTGATATTTCCCTCTACAATATGTATATAATATTATAGCACATAAATAATAGGCCTACATATTATTTCTCAAGTCATCGCGAGGGAAAAAATAGTTCGATTATATCGTATACGGAGTATCTTAAATATATGTGCTTTACATCTTTTTATTATTTTATTCGATTTCATTAAAACTGCAATAATTACTTCGTTTTAGCTCGAATGCGCCGGCGTACTAACGATCATAAACCTAAAGACCAATTCTTCAATGCAATAAGCTAAGATTATATACATGTTAAAACATCCAGTAAGACGTATTTTCTACATAGTCTAAAGTAGTATAGGCCTGAACGGCGAACACGCCTACATGTCTACGTCCGACTAAATGTACACCGGCAGTTCTAATGTATGATTATAGAACCTCTTAAACAATAGTTCAATTTACATTTTGTCGATACCAGACAGATCTAAGAAATGACATTTTCTATTTGGCTATTATTATATAGCCTAATGTTTCTGATGTTTATAGATTTCTCATGCTTCTAGGCTGCGTTTAGTGGCTGTATATATTATGCAAGATCATCGTCATCGTCTCAGAAATAAAGAAAGTATACAGGAATACACTGTTTTATGATTAATAACTATAATACTGAGTGGGCGAGATCTTATAGCGGGGATAATGACCAGTTGTTGAATAAAGACACTCGACCACGTGACTTGAGCAGGTCTACGAGGCAGATATGATAAATTGGTAGGTCACTATTTAGTTAAATTGGATCTTTGTTTTTCTTCATGATGACCATCTCAAGATGTGCAATAAACGTGAGGAAATACCAGATAGAACAATGGATAGAAGTACAACGTCGGCATGACAGCTTTAAAAAAAAAGTGAACCAGATTGCTTACGTGAATGATTAATTACTTTTTGTGACGTTAACAGAAATAGTAAAATCTGAAAATATTTACATAATACCAAAGGAGGAAATTATTTATATTAATCTTACTTACGGTTCCCAAAATAATGTTGCCGGTGGATGATGGTAATGCAGTGTGTTGAATCTAGATGTCAATAACTTGAGTATTACAAGCTCAGAAATATTCCAGAAGGAGCCGACTTCAAATGCTCTCTGTGTGTTGTTATACCTAGTTCATAATATTTAATATCAATATACGGTGCATATCACGAATCACGTGGACTGTGAATGCACACGTCATTGCTCGTGATACATCATTTGTAATCCTCCAACTAAAGAAAATAGTTTAATGATTACATTTCAGTAACAATCTACGTTTCATGCATACACAGTGAATTTGTGTAAAATTAATATGCTTAGCGCTTTGGAAATATATAATTATTCATAGAAAATCGAAACTTAATCTCGCTCTTGCATTATATTGTGGGTTCTGGCAACTAATATATACTCTGTATATTACCACGTAATGACAGATATTGCGTATTTTGTAACGTGCACGATGTCGAAGACGAGTACCACTTCATATGAATGTGTACATTTTATTCCGCTCTAAGGATAAAGTATCTTCCTAAATATTCCAAGGAACACCCATCTGTCTATAAATGTATTACCTTGATGTCTACTAAGAAACCAAAGTGTATAACACGATTGGCTAGATATATTTATGAAGGATTTCAGCTTAGAAATATGTAACAATGTATCCATCCTCGTCATGAATTGTACCTTTGTATGGCCATTGTAAGTGTCTGTCTGCCTGTCTGACTATAATACTCATGTCTGTATTTATGTATTTAACGGAAATATCGTACCGGTAGGTCTGGCGTAAATCAAGGCATGCGTCACGTCTTGCTATAATACACGCATGGCGTACGCCCTGATGTAGGTAGGGACTAACGTACGACCCTTTCGGGAGAATGAGATCGTGTGTGACTGGAGGAGCACGTCATGACCTGATACAGGTATGTAAAACCCTTTCCTGTTACCGGATGTACGTGCGTCCGGACTACATAGTTAATATAAAGGTGAATGCCGATTACGTCGAACACGTTGTGACGTACCCTCCACGGATAACGTATGATACAGAGCCTGACGTTAACATCCGGTGGAAGTACACAAATACACACACAAATAACATAGAATAGAGACCAAACTCCATGTGTGTTTGGAGATTGGCCAACGATGAAGATTTCCTTGCTCGTAAATCAGAATATAAGTGTCGTTTCTTCAACAAATTTGGCACGGCACCTCGACTTTTTACGCAGTTACTTTCACGTTAGCCTTTCTATATCCGTTGGTTTAATTCTCTGTTTCTGTTAGACCATTATACAACAGCGCACTATGTGAGGGAGTTCCAAAGCAAGTCAAATATGTTGAAACTGCGTGTGCTCAATTACGTGCTGTACATACCAGAAGAGTTCCACTAGTCAGTCACGTCTATATAAAGTAGATCAAGTCTATGTCTTACATCTTACATAGAAGAGTTCCTGGAGTACGGTTCCATTAGAATAGTTCAACGACCCTGTTTATTTTTAAAGAAGAAAATACTACTCTATTTTGTCGGCACACGGAACTAGCTACAGGTGGGGTGAAGGATTATGCTGTACTTACTATTATAATTGATCTATATGCGATTATGCAGTTCACCTAATTTATCTAATTAGATTAATACGGATCTTTCTGTTAATAACAAACTTAATGGAAAATGCCGTGTATCGAGCTTATCCATACTACTGACATTAAACGAACACATACACATTATTTCACAAAAGACGTAACATTTCTATTAGAACCATAATAGTAACAGCGATTGCTATTGTTAACTTACAAACTTGCAAAATATTGACTTAATAAATCTATGTCATTACCAATCCTGGAATGTAGAACTTAAATTTCCATAATTTACCAGCTGAGACCGGCCGATGGGCAAATATAGTAAAAGATGAGAGAGCATGTACTTAATTATCCATCAATAGCTGATGAATGTCACTATCATATATATAATATATACACACACACACACACACACACACACACACACACACACACACACACACACACACACACACACACACACACACACACATTTCTTACCCCAGAGAAAACATTACACTGATGATGAGAAGTATTTAAATTTTCCAAATATTCCTAAACTTTGTCGACTATTAATTTCTAAAGTTAAGAGAGATCTTAAAGCTGTATCTGTTTCTTTTTCTGAAACATATCTATCAACTGTCAAAGCAAAGGTACACCCATCCCCTGTTATCTTGATTCGTTTATATTATGTATTATGCAACATGATTATATATCGTGTACCACCGTTGGTGGTTATTTGAGAATAAAATTGTCTGTCTGTCTGTCTGTTTGTCTGTCTGTCTGTTATTGCTATTTCTAATTTATTTCGTTTTCTTGTTTTCAGCCAATTCATATGTATGCAGATTTATATTTACTTAGACTTTTTTTAAATAGTTCCTCAAGTTCCAAATGGCCTGTCAGTGCTTTCACAATCTATGTTATTAACGTAGAGGTTTAAAGATCCATTATAAACAAATAATGCCCATTGCATACAGATTGTGCGTTCATGGCAACAAACATCGATTTCATATCACTAGCTTCGGTTATTACAGCTGTCAAAGATAGCAATTTATGTTTACCAGAAAACCTGACAATTTGGGATAACATTACTTGCTGCGAGTTTGTCTGACGCCCACACTGTAGT
The DNA here is from genome assembly GCA_032361225.1 of Lepetodrilus schrolli. NCBI lineage: Eukaryota > Metazoa > Mollusca > Gastropoda > Lepetellida > Lepetodrilidae > Lepetodrilus > Lepetodrilus schrolli. The sequence goes on along the minus strand of JAUTBT010040645.1, from coordinate 8,212 downwards.
TCCCAGAGCAGAGACCATAACTGTGGACGACTGCGTAATCACTACGGCTCTGTGTCAGCCAGACAATGCTCTAAACACAGTGATTGTGCGGGTACATAATATATAGATAATTTCACCAAACTACCATTGATGGTGACATACAGAAACTAGCATGAGTCACTCCGTTGCAAAATCTGAGACCATTGTATGTTTTTGTTTCAATTTATCGACGAATGTTTCATGTAAAACGACTCTAGAGGGTAAAGATATTAATCACTCAATATTATTCCACGCTAAAAGGTAGGAACACTGATTGGACGTCGATGTTTGTCTTCATATAAGGTAGCATGATGCCGTGCCAACTTTATATCATGTCACAGTGACATTGTAGTGACATTAAAATAACACATGCATATACACTAACACTTGTCTCCGGCTGGTGATATTTGATTGCACGAATGATTGCACTGTAGAAGACAATGGAGGAATACAAGCTCAGATATATAGTGGATAGAAAGCAATTACATGTACCACATACATTGAAATCATACTGCACAAGCGGTAACCAAACATCAATAAATAAGAAATACATTACTGAACATCCATCAATATTTTAAATGAAACGCTCTAGAAAGATAATACTAGTATTCGTTCTTGTTTGATATCTAATACGTATTCATTATTTGAGTAACCAGAAAAGTCAGTACATTATCGTTGTTTCATAATTTTGCTGGTGTGAATTAATTACGCACACGTACAACTGTACAATATCATGACAACGTTTTACTAGTATATAGGTCTACTCAAAAACAACATGCAACAAACGAAATGGAAATGTGGCAATATTATTAGAAAGGAAATTGTCAGATATTTAATCAACTATGAAACTGCAACCTGACAAGCTGCGGGCTATAGCTAACAACGTAGTCATCCTGTTTGCATTTATCACAGGTAATTTGACTGTTTCTCGTTTACATTCGTTTGATATTCTTTTGAACACTGAAGATTCGTGGTTTCATGTCATTCATAGACGCGAACGATTATTGAATATATCTTTCAATAGACTAGTACTTTATGAATATAAGAAAACATCAATGCAGCAGACTGCTAATAGATTACATTAATATTACATTACTAATAGTTCAGTAAATATTTTATAAACAAGATTGTATTTAATCTCAACGAGAACATTAAAACAAACCATGTACGAATAAATGTTGTAATAGTAGCATTTCAATGTTAAGCTTATACAGAGAGGATCTCATATGAGTGGTCACATAATACTGAATTTATTAAACAAGTTCGCATAACTGATATTATGCGAGGCACTGCCGAGCACATAATTTCGGCCAACGAGTTTAATAAATTCAGTAAGATATGAACACGAATGTGAGATTCTATTTATCACATAACTGTAGAAACAATTGTAATATCGATTTTCAATCACAAACACTATTTAGGCAAATTTCCTGGGAACTGGGTTAAAACACACAGATAAAATATAGTTCCAAGTAAATATCTAAATATTAATAAATATGATTGCATACTAGTATTTAAGTGAAGAAATCTTTTCACTTTATATTCGACAAATTAAGTCCCAAGAAGAAGTTCTAAAAGAGGTTAAAAAAACAACACTTTGACTTCGCGTATGAATACAATTATAATAATCCATTGTGTTATTGCACTAGTGAAACTATTTATATTTATAGCATGGGTTTATTACACTCACAGACTCTATGTTATGTGATACACAGTATATTGTACATATGTGTGTGGAGATAGTGTGTAGTCTTCCAAGTGTACTACACAGTATGACGAACACTGGTCATGACAGTCGTGTGGACAGTGGTGATGACATCATTGTACTATGTAAACATGACTTTTCTACATGGAAGAGAAGCGATGTTAACTTATGTTAATGCGTTTATCTTCATTCAAATTCATTATGGGCAATATAAAGAATAACCCACGAGTTACGAGGGATTACAGATTATCTTTCCCTCGTGAAATTAACTCGTGGGCTATTGTCTATATCTATATATAGTAATAGGTTAGTAGTTATGAGAACCAGTTAATTACCGTACAATAGATTGTAATGATACCTTTTATATCTTGTGTGAATATGTGCTGGATACTAGCTACATATAGGTGATGTAATTAATACTAATAATAACAATAATAATAATAATATAATTATAATATATTTGACGAACGTGTCTAGTACCAGAATAGATTGACAAACTTTAATTTAATTTAACTTTGACACCCTGTACAACCATAAATATGGCAATAGATAATTGGGAAATGTTACACGTGCCGTAGTTCTAGAATCTAAAATCTAGAATACATTGTGCCATAGTAGTCAAAGCCCAGCTCTATTTGACTAGCCATTAATTAATTACATTCCGTCTGAAATGAAAACAAATGCATTTTCAATAAATCGCCCAGATGTGCAAATTACATAAGACATATGAGAGAGTTACTCGTTGTGGCCTTTAATGGCCACGATTGGCAACATAGGCTGAACTCTTGGAATCCAGGCTCGAACCCGACCTGAACCCGAATAAAACAGACAACATAAACGTGCTGAATGTAATTAATATTTGAAGGCCTAGCCATCCGCCTGACGTGCACGTGCATGGAGGCCCTAACAACGATATCGATTTCACGTGCGTGTAATCAAAAGAAGTCACAAAACATTAACGGGGTCCAGTCCCCTGGCTTGCAGTTTAATAGTAGCCAGAGGAATGGAAATGTATCCAGAGGAAGTGACGCCACTCTAGAGAACATGTTATTGCCGCACAATTATAGTGACACTTCCTCCAATTTAACTTAGAAATTACGAGAGTTAATATTAATGTTCCTTGGTATTGTTCCACAGAACGACTGCAGCGCAACGACAGTCGCAGCTCTCTCGAATACGTGGCAAGTTACCATTCTCATATTGTTCGGATTGTTCTGTGGAACAAGACCTGTTTGCAATTACTACGATTATTAGAAATAGTTTTGGAAGTGAAAATAGGTAGAAATATACAAATATAGCTTACAATATTCGTGATGTAATTTGTATCATAGATATTTACAATTATTTTTATAATAATTAACTCCAATTCATATGTTTAAAAAAGCATTGCTAGCTGGCTGCAGGATACGTATAAGAATGGAATTATGTAGGAATGATTTTCTATTGGCCTGTCGAGGAGAGAAACTAGGTGTGCTTCCTCACAATGCCATCACTCTACTCCTCGTTTCTTCTCCTCGACTTGAAGAATTAAAACTAATATCATACATATTCACCTACCATCAAGCTATTAATTATCATTAGATTTATTTTATTATTATTTTTTATTTTGCCGGATGCAATGAACTCGGATTGCGAATGTTAGGTCCGACATGCAGACGGATCGTTAGTAATATTTCATAAGCTCTTCTGAGAAGCACTCTCAAACATTTCGCGACAATTAAACTATTTTCGTTCATCACAACTCGACCTACTCGACAAATGACGTTCAATTTAGCATCGATAAACTGTCGACCGCGAGATGAGAAGAAAGTCGTTAAACGTTGCCTTTGACCTTCCAAGCAATCACTTTCTGTCGCTTCACGATTTCTTCCTATCAATCCTGACGATTATTATGCTAACGAAACCATGTTTCCGTGCAGAAAATATTTAAATTACGATAATAAAAGTTGCTATACGATACCACGAGCGTTAGACCAGATGTTGCGAATGACGAACAAATTTAACCGAGACTTGCTGCGAGGTAATTCTGTGATTAACATTGTGGAGCTATCAAGACCATCTTAACATGTTTGCTAGTGCCAGGCGGGAACCATGTCCTTTATTATGATAATATGTCCCTGTTTATTATAACCGGCTGTTCTGATGGCACTCATCGTGGCAACGCATTTACCATACTCCAATTTACTTATGAATTAGACTATTATTTTCTAAATATTGTAAAATTTGTAATTTCCCCATTAGACCACCATTTATCAGATTAGTGAGAGTATATAAACTTATCAACCTCGTTAAAATCATATCTAGGACTGACGTTCCTATTAGTACTGGCCGCTCTGTGGTGTGATTGTCTGTAGAGCGACAGCCGCGACATAATGAGATGGATGAACTTAAGAGGAATGGTGTCTTTGCAATATAGTTATCAGTTGATTCCTTATCTGGTGTTATATTTCTTATCTGATGTTTGTTATATTACTTATATTATGTTATATTTCTTATCTGATGATATATATCAATCGCATTTTAACCATAACACGCATGCACTCTCCTGAACTCAGCACCTTCCAAGTTAATCCAAAATATGCATGGGGACAATTAAAATTAAACGTGTTGGGGACAATTAAAATTAAACGTGTAACGACTTAACGAGGCAGTCGTAGCTGAAATAAAACGTACACAAACGTACACGTTCACACACAATCATACATGAAAAACGACACATTAGCAGCAGTTGCAGTTGGCATGGTTGGTGGTGATAGTTATCAGCACGATGTTCGCCAAGCGTTAACGTGATACGCGGATGCAAATAGTTACCCTGAATAGCGAAAACTCGAATGAGATCTCTGGGTTTCTTTTTAAACAACGTGCACGACAGCTTCACAAATTAGTTCCTGCAGCGTACTTCCAAACAGACCCCTGAGTCGATTGACGTCACTGCCTACAGGAAATTTAATCATTTTAAAAATCAATACGTTTAGCGGACGTTTAAGGCGCATCCTTTTCAAACAACGTCTTCCTCACATAGTTAATACTGTGCGTTTCTGAGTGCCACTTAAATGTGTGCGTCGTACAGCTTACTGGAAGGAACTGCTCGCTAACGTTATAGTCATCTGATAGTCAGGTTATTGAATTTCTATAGCAAACTAGGAGGAAATTGATTCCATGAATAACCTTGAATAGATAGTTTTTATTCTCGCCACGCATGTTGAATTTTTCTGATTAATTGTTTACGGTTGTTCGGGGAAGACCGATTGGCAATTTCGTTACATTTAATGTAATTGAAACATTATCCGTTTTATCAAATATAGAAATTGATGGTGGAAGACATGTCAATAAGTATTGGTCGATATCAACACGCTGAGTTTTCCGAACATCAGTCGTATGGTTATTGCATCGTGGATACCACGTTGTATAACTGCGCGTTAGCCTGAAATGTGAACGCAAAAGTTAACATAGAAAAAGTTTCCTATTAAAATCCGAGGCGTTAAATAACGACAGAACGCGCGCATGTGCGACAGGCATCGCCAATGAGAGGCACGCCACGGTAAACTGGTTACAGGGCTCAAATGAAATCGACAACACGCGTGCGCGTGCGTACCAGGTGGTGAACACGTGCTGCACGAGATAGCAAGACAGGGCTGGCCTAACGTACAGTATGTAGGCAATGTGGAATAAAACTGCGGACTACTAAATGTGGTTCTCCTTTCGAAATCAACAGGCAAAGGTTTCCGATATACGTCTTGTGTGTTTATCTAGCCCCTCGAAGAATTCTTTCACCCGAAATTTTGTCGGTCTATGTTTTTCTTCTTTCAAGTCAGCCAGCACATTCTTGCTGGCTTGTCGAGATTTGAGCAGCCATAATAAGGCGCATACGTTTTACATAGAACGATTCGGAAAAGGAGGAAACATTTTGCTATAATTGCAAACAAAGATCAGATATAGTTCAAGTAAACAATCTGACGGATCTATAGATAAATATTCGCATTAGATCAATAATTGTTCATAAATTGTCAAGAAAAAAATGCATCGTGTCTCAAGTCAATTAAAACTCTCATTACGCGCTGCACTATGGAATCTCGATCTATGTTCTTACGAACAACTTTGAAGTACGGAAAGCTACGAACGTGAACCGGATGTATGACGTTAATGTTCAGCTGTATTGTTCACAGGATCAGTATTCGTGATAACAAGTCCAATTCTTGAACCTTTGGCAACATAAACCTATATATAATTCGAAAGCATTGTTTACACACTTTAACAAAATAAGATTCAACCTCTAACTCTGAGACAAGTCTTTCGACCAATATGCCGTGTCACGTCGGTCTATGTCAATACTACGAGGAGGTATTATAAATAATACAGCTAATCTCACGCCAAGCAAAAACCACGTGGCATTGCTCGTGGGGAGTACACGTCTAGAACAGACCTATACTAAAATGATCTCACACATGTAATGTGTTGCATAGTGTGAGGCAGATTTACTACTAACTGTTAAGTGATAGTCAGTGTGTTGCAAGGCGAGCAACAAGTGGCTATAGCCCGACAGCGACACGTGATCATACGAATACAGGTAACACCCCCCAACATCACGGAGAAGTGCAGAAATGATAAATGCAACTGTTTGCAATTGATGCTCACTTGGAATCGATGCATAGTGTTAATATAATTAATAGTGTTCATATAGGTAATAGGCAAACACGGATATATTCAAAAGAGTAGTAGTTTGAATGCCGATGCTAATTTATAACAGTAAATCCACGTAAGAGCACTTTCCGTTTTTCACAATCCACACCACGAATAACAGATTTGGCAGTGGAGCCACACACTGTCGCTAACTGCATGTAGTGTGTCTGTGACGGACAGCTGTGCACAAATGTGTGTATATATCCCAGTTGACTGACAGCGATCGACAAGCCGGAAATGTACAAGCATAGTTACGTCATTACGAGTGGGAGGGAAGTGAGATCGGGTCAGGCTAGGCCGGGCACGGCGAGCCGGCTGATAAATCGCATGCAGCTAGATGTTCGCTTTCTCAATATTGGCTGCACAGCTAGCTGGCAGTAGAAACTAGGCCTCGCGATCAATAACAGGCTGAACAGTTAGCTTGTATGTGGTTTGCCACGGTCGCCATTTTGCCTTAACTAAACAAGACCAGCTTCGATGGCTTCTAAATACTCCTGCATTGGCGTGGGCGCTCCAACTTTGAACAGATCGTCAAGGCATAACAATACATGATATATCTTACCTCAGATTACGACGGCCTTCCACTGCTGAGGAATAATTTAGCTTATATCTGTCATACTGCTTTGCTAGTTTCCCTTGGCTACGGGTGCTGGAGTGCGGTGCAGAGAGCGGTCATGTGACTTGCTTAATTGACACAGTGTTCGATCGGCATTCCATCAATGAGTTGAATGGCGGGGAGTCCGCAGTAACATTTGTAGCTGTGGGAGTCTTCATGGACGGCATTGTTAGCTGGCTGTGTGCGCTCACAGGAGGTACATTGTTAGGGGGACATATCTCTTACGCTGTGCAGGCATCTCGGCGACATCCACACACGTTCTGCATCACACAGTGCAAACTATTTTCTGACATTAAGTTATCATCTTAATCTTTGTTAATTGCAACGTGTATGCATCGATAATTCAACAATTTATATTTAATACATCTTAGAGCATTATAATGCACTGACAAATGGCCCGCAGTTCATAATAATAATATTGAAATTTTAGCCACCGACATAGCATCACTTCAACGCAGAAACACCTACTTTACATTTGGAGAAAAAAAAGTACGTTGAATGTTCAGACTATGAATACTCTATCTTTCTCTTTCTCTCCTCTAGGTAGCGCCAGTAGAATATCAATTTTCAAAATACTAAACTAAACTGAAACTGTAACAAGGAGTATGGAGTACATGTGTGCATTTGAGCGGACAAGTTATAAGTACAATCTGAAGATCAATCGTACATTTTACATTCACGGTGAACAATGCACTATAAATATATTAAACCAATAATGTCACTTTTCCAAGACAGGAAGAAATCGACGTTCTATGAATATTCTAACATGTATTTAATTTTTTAGATATGTTTGTAATGAGCGTTCTTGATCTCCCTAAAGTCCATTATACACGGAACAATTTATATATGAAGTACTATATCAGCGACGCTGGACGCCGGCGTTAAACACTAACAACAATAGTATACTAAGAACAGCATAAAGAAAGAGATGCCAGTTGAATTAAATGCACATGTATTTAACTCAAATGCTTTACAATATCATTTATCTCATGCGGTATTTCTAATGTATATTCTTAGAAGTTTGTCTCTATGATAATGTTATCTCATATGCTCCCATGTGACCACTATATCTATTCTATTTTACATGCTGAGATATATTTATTAATGTACTTTAAATGGTGTCTTTTAGGCCAACCTAGGCCCGGTGCTGATATAACATATTTTAAATATGTTGTATATATATATATATATTT
>JAUTBT010040634.1:0-17274 GCA_032361225.1 Lepetodrilus schrolli | reverse complement strand
TGCGGGTTTCCTCTTGCCCTAAACTGACAAGTCGTGATATAAGTGAAAGAATCTTGAAAGCGACTCTAAACCCCAATATAAAAAAAATATAAAAAATAAAAATACTGTTTCTGGGAGTATTTTATAGAGTTGTTGTTGATGTTGTTGTTGATGTTGTTGTTGATGTTGTTGATGATGTTGCAGATGAGGACCTGGAGGACGATGTGTTCGCAGACAACAAGGACCAGGCTAGTGGGACAAGCACCAAGACATCAAAGTCCAACAAGTCGCGGATAGTGCAGGGAGCCAAGAGGTTCTTCATACAGGTGTGGCTCCATGTTGAAGGTTTTTGCAATAATGGATTCACAAACCTTTCCATATGCTCCTGTAAATGTAATGTGATAGTAAAATCTTCTCGAGAAATGTGTTCCTTACCAACTCGTACAAAGGCTGGTATGCTTCTCTGAATGTAATCTGGCTAATAAATGTAGAAATGTACTCAAAGAAAGGTTTCACTATACCCTTCTAGTGTACTATTCTTGACACTGTAGTCCAGTGTAATCTATGTCATTATCAGACTATATGAGCAGTGTCATCATACAGGTGGTGTCCACACTGTTCATCCCCAAGGCCGTCGTGACGATCGTCCTGGGAGTCCTCATCTACACAACTGTGCAGGTGGCTGATGTCATCTTCACCCCAGCCATGCTGAGGAACCTGGGTCTGCACTATGACATGGTGAGTTCCTTCCTCTCCTGGGGAGTTCCTTCCTCTCATCTCCTGGGAATTTCCTTCCTCTCTTGTGGAGTTCCTTCCTCTTCTGGAGAGTTCCTTCCTCTCCTGGGGAGTTCCTTCCTCTCATGGGGAGTACCTTCATCTCCTGGAAGTTCTTCCTCTCCTGAGAATTCCTCTTCTTCTGGGAAACTCCTCTTCAGTGTCAAGCAGGCAACAGTTTAGATGTGTTATAGTGCAATGCACTATGCACTATTCATCGGCTTTTACTATAGTGGTTCTGGCACTATTTTCGCATTAGTGAATGTGGATTTTGATATTTGTTGTGCCTTGGGAAACATCTAGAGAAAAAAAACTACTACAAGCCCAGGTAAATATGAATTTATTCTCCAGAGGATACATAATTTTGAAAATCTACTATTGAAATGCTGGTAAGTGTTGAAAAGTCATTTTACCTTTCAAATGTTATATTTACAGTAATTAACAAAATATTCCCAGGATTTTATCTGATCAAAGTCTTCGTGATCCACAGAACACATACCTGGGCATGCAGGCTGAAATGGCGAATGCCAGGATCCTGTCCCACGCAGAGCAGATCAACAGCGTGGAGTACCCATCGTACCAGAGCTGGATGGTGGCTTACATCGAGAGGCATCAACGCATACTGGAGGTCCACAAGCAGGAGCTGTCCGCTATGAGGTCCGTCCACAACCAGACGTACTGCCAGTATCTCACCTATCTGGGCATGACTGTCAACTGTACACAGCCCAAGGAGGACCACAGCCATAACTACAGGATCTCCACACCGGGCTGTCACTTTGCTCCTGTATGGCCGAACTTCTACTTCAGGTGGGTGGCATACCTTCTGACTCTCTAACTGGACTCTGGTACAGGATAGTCCTTGGCCCAAGATTTTCCGAATCTTTTGAGTACTCTCAAGCTCAAATGTTATATGGGGATTTGTGGTTCGTTATCTTGGGGCATGGTCTGTTAAATGTTATGAATGATGTTGCTTCTTTCACCTCTTCACTCTTTGGCATGTGAAGAGATTGGATGCATATCTTCTGGTATTTTATTAATATGAACAAACCTGCAGCCATGTGATCCTATGCCCAGCAGTTATTGGCACAGTCAAGGCTGTTACCTGGTCTCTGGTTTCACTATTTCCTCAGCATCTCATTTGATGATTCTGTTTGAATTCTGTGTACTAATATTCACACTTATGAAATCCTACAGGATAGCTATTGCCAGTGAACCAAATGAGATATGGATACAGACACAGATGCAAACGTATATTTGCCAATTCGTTGTTCCAGGAAGAAGTCTTCACACCAGGACATCGCTGACAGGCAGCTGAACGCTCTGCTGGAAGGAATGAGGAAGATTGTCATCAACACGTGTCAAGTGGTCGTCGTCTTCATGTCCATCGTTGTCCTGAAGGAACTCTTTGGTGCTGTGCTGTGGATATTCATAAGAAGGTAGGTAGTTGGTAAACGGGTCTAAAATGGTCTCCTGGGAACCCTTTACATGAAGATCTGATAGATACGAAAGCGCTATGGTCTCTTGGTGGAGATGAGAGCTTGGTGAAAGGAACCCTGGTCTTTCGTAAATTGAACAGCAAACAAGTACAGATAGTGTGTAACTCCACCTCATTTTATTGCATCACTCTGTTCACTAAATGATGATATGGCATCTCACCTTTCCTAATTATCACGTGACCCTTCAGAAATCTATTCAAACAAAGCGTCCACAAACGTCAACAGAACATTCATGCTTTCTGCTTCCATTCCAGGTCTGGTTTTGTGAGACTACGGATCATCTTTGAGACCACGTAGGAACAGACCGACCATCCGAGATGGGTGGATTCTTTCAGTTGCCTCCCTTTGGACAAACTTTCTGTGATATTGTGATAAAATAAACGGTCGATGAATCTCAGCCCATGGGTACCGATCTCATCGAGATCTCTAGGTGGAATCACGGCATAATACGAGTATCCAATGGTTGTGACTTTTGAAGGAGATACTCAATAATCTTGAGGACTTTTACATTTACAATTTGGCAGTTCAGTGTCGAGAACATTGCGAGGATTCTGTATCCGGTAATCGCACGCTGTATTCTTGTGAATATATCCCCTTCTGCTTACTGGACCAATGCAAATATCTGCTGTATAGGGCAACTATGGTTGTCTGAAGCGAGGTTAAAACTATATGTACGTATTCTCCGATCTAAATGCTTACTTCACTACCACATAGAACTACATACTTTAATCCATGGATAGAAGTGCAGTACATTTTATGAAGAAAAGCATTTACACTTTGAACTCTTTGCATTATTGTTGTAAATAACTGTGCCCCGCGAAAATAGTGGTAAATGTGCTCAAGCTTAAATGTTCAGAAATGTGTATGCATAATGTGCCATAAGATTGTGAATACGAAAGATTGTACATGAATTATTTCTCACCCAATTGTAAATATACATCCACATGCTATTGTACAGTGGTACTTGTGTTCAGATGAAACCTCACCCAGTATACAATGTGATCTCATCTTTTAAACATTTTCATGTTGTACAAATGTTTCGTATTTTCAAAGAACCATCATTTACACTTCAGTCCTGTGTAAATATGTGGTTTACATGTATACGAAGTCATGTTTTCTAAAGAATGAATTTATAAGAGAAATGAAATGATGTATTAACTACACAATTTTGAGGCAATCCAGTATATTTTTAGGAATATATTAAATATACAATAATGCTATGTTAAGTTATATAATGTTCGGATATATTCTATTTCATCAATTAGTACCATACTTTGTTTGACAATAGAAAGCATTGCTTGCACCATTACGTCGGCTATAGCCACTAGGGTTACCTATGAATTTTAATATATTTAGAATTTATACTAATGCTCAAAACCTATCTTCAAAATGAAATTTAAAAAAAAAAAACGAACATATTATTTATCTTGGTTATCGTTTACATTTCTGTTGTTATTTGCTGACTATAGACTTATAGAATGCATGCCAGCATTGGATTCATGAAACTTACATCATTTTGTAATAAAACAATACAATGTGTAGTTGTTTGTTAATATTTTCCATCGAGTCCCTCTTTCTGAGAATCAATCAAGCCATTTTACACAGACAGCTGTTTCAAGATTCTTAGGAGATGAATTGCTACAATTAAAATCTTTGAGGTATTATTGAACTCTTACATGAAAATAACAGTTAATACCAAATGCACGAGTAAATCCCTAGAGATGGGAATTTCAGATTTGGAAAAATACACAGTAGTCAACATCCGTTGTCAGGAAGTATTCTTTTCTATATTTCCCAAACTGGAGTCTCGTCTCGATGTCCATCTGCTCCAGCTTTTTATCTCGATTCTTCCCGAGGGTTGCGTGATTAACAATCTTCCAGAAGAGGAAGACTCAACTTCCGACTGTTTGATTCACACTTTTCCGTTTTTGGAACATCTGTATCGTTCAGATATCGATTGGAACACGAGCGCCATCTTCCGAGCATCTTCTGATTATGGAAATGAGACAATTCGCATGCTCGCGATAACGATTTCAGAAGAGTCTAATCGCAGTGCCACAATCAAACAATCAACAATCCTAGGGCTATCTCCACTTTGCTCCAGAATATACGAGTGACAATCAAATGGTGTATATCCTGGAGATGCTGAGCAGAAATAAAACGCACACAGCGGAGCACGTGAATAATATTTATTGTTCGCAACATGCTGCAACTTTGTCAAGTTTCATGGCACGCATTTTCATCTGCAAAACATCTCGTAGACGGCATGGATGAGCAAGACATCAGATTAAAACCTCCAAAATAAACGTGAACTGATTTAGTATAGAGAATGTATAGTAAGTAAGCCGAATGTGTTTAGATCTACATGTTTATAGAGTACGATGCTTTACGTCGCAGCGGGAATATTCCACCCATATGGAACGTTTATAGACTATACTAGTCCATAAAACAATTGTTATTATAAAACATAATTTGATATTTTATATAAACACAATACCATTTACCAACCCTCTCCCTGCTGGATTAGACACAGGCATTGCACTTTAGGGCATCTCCGGTTGCCTGCAGCAGGGAGAGAGTTAAATTGAAAGAGCGGATCAATATTAGTTTTGTTAATAATTTAGCAACCAAACATTGGAATGAGTTCTGGCTCAGAGATTAAGAAACTTCAGAGAATGATTTCATGCTTAACTTTGTATTCACCAATTCCCATGCAAAATATTGAGTTAAGCATGAAATCGTACTTTAAAAAAAGGTTTAGTAATCTCGGGGCCTGGTCTGCATTTCATAACAGGATACTGGTAGTGTGGACTCGAGGTGGATACAGTACAATCATCTACAGTACGTCATGACGAGTGAACGTCCGGATTGTTGACAGTACTACCAGCATGACCCATTAATAGCAGGCCTTGAGGTTACAATAAACAAACATGAACCATTATCGTGAATACAAGCATGGTTCGCACACTACCTCACAGTAACTCTGGTAACACCTATCAGTTGTAACTCATAAAGGTACACCTGCATTTGTTGGAAATAATTTATTTTGGAAAATCTTAATGTTACATACACAAATATTTCATATTTAGAAAATAGCATAGGAGCATAATTATCAGCAACAAGTGAAACTCATTACTGAAAATGTTGACATTTCTAATTTGCTGGCATTACTGGTGTGTAGATGAACTACTTGTGTAGATGCATTGTCTATAACCTTACACAGACCAACATACAGTGAAAATGTACGATTCTGTTTCATGTTACGATCCAAGTGCTATATAATCGCTATGGATATAAAGCTACTAACCATTGTACCCTGATGTAAATTACGAGATGATTCTGATCATGTTAAAAAATGGTACTGGTATTACATTGTATTACAACAATGGCCTTTAAATGGAGGCAAAACATTGAAGCTTTGCAAGACTTGTCATGAGCATCAATGTCGGCAAAGTATTGAAATTAGACATTCACTGAAACAAAATTGCAAGCACACAATCGCAATCATCCCAAGACAACCGATGAAATTCACAATCATGTACAGCAATCCTGAAATTACTTTGAACGTGTTATTTACACACATTATCACCAAATATCCAGGCCCACATTTAACAAAAGGGTCGTACTGTAGTCCTGGCCTAAATGTGGGTTGTACGCCATGCTTGATTTAGGCCCCCGACTACCAGTATGACTCTTTCACAACATGAAGCCATGAACATGCATTTCCATGTGACCACATCTGGTGAGATAAACCATAGCCAGGTAGACTCACATCATCTAATATGTGCAAACAATCAACTCATGGAAAACAATATATAAAACAATGTAAAAGAAAGCATATATCATTAAAACATGTATGTGATTGCATGATTGTTATATTCATCAACCGTGACCAGTTTGACACAAGTCTGTATGGATTTCAGGTATATGGTTGACTAATCTAGTGTACTCAGTGTAAGTTGTCCACAATGGGCATTTGGGCCTCCTCGGGCTGCGTCTGTATGTCAGATTATGAACCAAGGGGAAGCAACTCGAGGGTGTTCAGAGTGCATAAGGGAGGTATATGGTTAATGCATTTCATTGAACAGCTCTCGATCGGAAAAATATGGTCAATTATTCATAGAACTAACCGTTACTTTGATTGCAAGTTGTCATATAGTTGTATACTTGAAATACAATAATCATAGCAGGTTTTGAACATTGTACAGAATGGTTGTTTGATGTCACTGCTATCTGACCTTACTTGCGAGAAAAAAACCATCCTGGAAATGTATATCCTAAGTGTTTAAAAAACTATTGCTTTTACATCTTCAACAATTAGTATTCAGCCCATATTTGACAGTAGTGAACTCGTACTGTCATTTGTTAATGAGCATATTTACAAGGATACTACATATGTAGGTTTATTAGGCAAAAATAGGAAATATAAAAGTAACATATTATGTATTACCGGAGATTATTGAACAAAATTGCCTCTGATATTCAGTTTGCCTCAATCAGTAAAGTTATACACAGTAAGTGAAAGAAGACAAGCCTGCTTATACTTTAACTATATCTCAGGCTTTAACTTATACTTCAACTATAATATCTCAGGGTTTAACGGTACTTTAACTATGATATCTCAGGGTTTAACGGTACTTTAACTATGATATCTCAGGGTTTAACGGTACGGTACTTTAATATACTTCACATAGGGGCAGCCCATATTCTTACTGAGGATATATCACACATGGGCTTATGTCCAGTTTTAGAATACAATAAAAAAAATATGTTCTCCAGAATTAATCTAGCATATTCAGCAAAATAAAAACAAGTGATGCCACTGAATACTGATGGTTTCCAAAAAAAAACAAATGATTAATTACTAATTAACTGTAACAGGATATATACCAAAGTTGTAAGCAGACAGCAAAATACAAATACTTGCATAGACTTGTCCATTTGGTTACACCATTGGTTCTCACCATTAATAATAATGAATAGCATGAGTAGCTAGAAACACAGTAGGTTCTTACGACTTTCAGTAGAATATTTTTTCTTTTTTTTCTTGCCTCTGTGACACTTCACATACATTCCATGAATTAAAAAAAACCACACTGTACGAGCAAGGAATTGTATTGTTGGAGAGGATTGTAAGCATATGGGACTATGTTGTTGCCATAAGGTTTTACCACGAGCCCATTGCGCACACATTGTGAAGACACATGCAGCCATACTGGTTATGTTGTACCTACAATGGAAAGTAACAAGCATACATACATACATACACAATGACAAACCTGAATGGCTGTACCTTCGTAATGTGCGACGCATGCATGAGTATAACGTCAACCCACATCATCAATTGGGAAGCATTGCAATCAAGCAAAGAATACTTAAATAGAAATCCTGTTTGCTTGTTATGCACTATGCAATGTCCCTTCTCGCAGAAAACTTCCTTTTCATCCAAAGCTTGTAACAACTGGAAAGTCGATGCCCGTCAAATTCATGCGGGACTGGTTGGACACATCACATGATGTACAACATGGTCGCAGGACTAGTCACATGACCGAGGCAATGTTTCAACCCCAGGTGGGGGCTTCAATGGAGTGACTGGTCGAGATGACGACGCCCAATGGCGATTGGTTGATTAAATAATGACATCACAGGGCAGCAACATTAACAGGAGCAGCCACCTTCGGCTTCAGAATGGTCAACGGGAGGTTTGAGAGGCTCCAGTTCAATATCTTTGATAGGTCAAGGAAATCATTTGTAAAATCAATTAAAATTGTAGTCATGCACACCATTACTACACTTACCTTCAGTAGTAACCTCGACTTTACCAAACCTACCCTGGGTGCATGCCACATGTTGACCATTAGAAGCTGTCACAGAGGCTCGAGCTCAATATCTTGAAAACATGCCCCGATTTCCAAAACAAATTTGAGTTTGAGATTTTGCTCAGCCGAGATTTCTCCCATCGACTCAGTGCTGCAACGAGTAAAAACTCAACCCAGCTGAGATTTTACTCACGGTACAGGACTGAGTCAATGGGAGAAATCTCAGCTGAGCAAAATCTAAAACTAAAATTTGTTTGGAGAAATTGGGGCCGGAACACTATTGGAACAATTGGAAACAAAATCAACAAACTATGGGATTGGTATTTTAAAACTTTTTTGTGTTTATTTTATATCAAAATTGCTTATGAATGCCTCTGAATATCACTATGCAAGGCACACATCATCTGTCGAACCAGACACTTAACAGTGCTACCATGACAAAACATCGACAGGTATTGCAACATTACCAACACAAACACACATGCACAGAAATGTGTAGACATGCATCTTGGATGTTTCTTACATTTGAAATTCACAGCAATTTCCAAATGGCATATGACTTACAATAACCTCAATGAAACAATAACAAGAAATGTGTTTGGTTATTACAAGTTACACACAAAAAGAATTTGCAGTGTGTGCATGTGTGTTTGCAAAAATAATAATAATCTACACATGTGCTATGCATTGGTATAGTTAGTTCTAAACTCGTAGACATAAATTGCAAAATGTTATTCTATCAACACTGCAGACACTGCCAAGTAAACCCACATTTCACCACAGGAATTACATGTATGTATAAATATCCCAACCTCTATGTAGTAATACATATATTACAGACTTGTTGACTCGATATAGAATTGGTATTGAAAGGTTTTTAGATTAATCAGGACATGGCCGACTGACTCAGCTAAGGACTTGAATATCCATTCTGTTATACTGAACATAATTCTGTTACCAACATCGATTTTGCAGTGAAATTAATTACATAAACAAATATAGTCTGATTAAAGCATACATTCAAAGAGTTTATACAATACATGTACACTGTTACATATTTAAAATATTTCAATCCTAAAATTGCCAACAAATATTCAGGAATGAACCAAAACACAAATTTGAAGTACCAATCCCTCCACTTTCAGTCTTTCATTATTCCATAATCAGCCATAATTCAGTGTAAACAAATCACCAATGAATCAACATTAAAATTCAGATCTTTTAGCAAAGAGCACAACAAATACTAGCTGCTATCAGTATTTTTCTACTGGTTTCAAAAGCATCGTCAAATCTTACTCCTACATTTATGGTTCTACCCAACGGAGCTTGCAATAACTGAACAAAGGATGGCACCAGTTTGATCATTTACGCATCTACATTAATAATGCTCAATATTTGGCGAGCAATAGCTTATGTACATAAACACACATGCATACATGCGTCATGATGCGGAAAATAAATTAATGAGTAATGTGCGTGTCCAGTCGGTCTATGGGCCAGGGTCAGAGAAAGTACACATGACACTGAATAGGAAATAAATACACATGCCCTGATCTTCATGTATTAATGACAGCCGAATATGAAACTATGGACCAACACAAAAAGACCCACATTTTAACAAGAACATGATCTCTGCTGCCAATGTATTCTTTCTCATTATAGCAGGCAAATACCAAACGTGTATGATCATGATCGTGTATCTACAATGAAAATTCAGTTCTTGAAATTTTTTAATTTGAAATTATTTTCAATCCAATTTCTGAAATAACCAAGATATATCTCGATACCGTAATATACCATCTTATGGCGATACTCAGCAATCACTAACTGGATCAGGCAATCTCACATTTTGATTCTAAATCACAAACACTTACTAGTTATCCACACACAATGTTTTCCCTGTTCAAGCCAACTAAATATTCCATCCAAAGCACTGGTCCAAGTCTTACCTGTTAACCCTCCCCTTGCTTGATAATCACACTTACTGCTCTATACAGGCAACTCAAATAGCCTCCAGTGAGACAAGGGTTAACAATATAAACCAATATTTAAGAGGTTTTATTTTGTTGGGGGTTGTTTAAAATCGGGGTTTGGATGGGTTTTCAAGATTCTTTCATGAATATCACGGCAAGGATAAGGTTAAAAAGTGTCAAGTCAGATATTCAATATTACATCACAAGCATTTCCTCAACAAAACACACTTTTGATGTTTCAAATACACTCATTCCAATACAACTCGACGGTAAAGCATACCAGTCTACAAACACGACAATGGAGAGCAAGAAACTGCTAATGACACCCAGCTACAATGGATTTCAAACTTTGACCCAAAACTGGACCCCCCCTGCTTACACACTGAAACACTTTGCTGACGTCATCGAATGTGGTAGACAGATAATGTGGACATTTTCGGAGCAACACCAGCCTTAAATATTCATAACCATTGTAGTTGATTGCACTAAGAATAAGAAAGCTGGCCTTGAAATTACGAAACTTTTTGAGTACGATTTCATGCTCAAGCTCAAATTTAATATGTGAAGAAATCCTACTTAAAAAGGTTTTGTAACCTCAGGGCCAGGGCCCATAGGGTCAGACGAGAAAGATTTAATTGTATCCTATCGGTTGCACACGATATGCCAAATGATATGCATGTCAAAATGAATAATATATTTCTTTTATTGTTAGAAATTAGAAAAAATGGTACTGGAAAACATGAAAAGAAGAAACACAGAGATTTGTAGATTGCAAGTGCAAGCTGTTGTGGATGCACCTTTAATGACAGTAAAAGTGTTAAAACAAATTGTCAAAGGGTGATATGATGTTACAATAGCTGTTAAATGCCGTACTGACAAGTAACAGCTATGTGTTGACGATGCATACTATGCAAGTTAGATCAAACCGTGTTAGAGCACACATCTGTTAACCACTTCCCTGCTGGTTTAACTATCTCCACTCTGGAAGCAACCAGATGCCCTAAAGAGCAGTGCCTAATCCAGCAAGGAGAGGGTTAAACAAGTCCACAACATGGCCTTTGTAGTTGCCACCATCAGGGAAAGGGTTAAACAAGCCACCCAAAAAAATGAAAAAGAAAAGAAATGTTATTTCTTGCTTTCCATTATTCAGTGCTATATGTACATATCAAACAAACCAATGGTGGTTGTACAAAAACAGGTAGCTAATGAGAAATGGTGATACACTTTGTACAAATCACGACCAATGGCAATACAGCTTGTACAGAAAGAGCAGCCAATAAGATACAGCAACACATCTAGCATGCACATCCTCCTTCCTGGGCCTGAGGTTCAGCTGGGGTTTCCTTCAGTTTGACCTCGGTCACTGACCACAGTCAAGGATGTAACTCAAAATTGTAATCATCAGCAGAACAGTAAAGTAATAAAAAAAACATTGACAGTTAAAATAAAATAAAAAGTCAAGCAAACAAGATAAGATAAAATAAAATAAAATAAAATAATTCCTATCTATAAAACTAAGTCTGGTTTTATGCAATTTTGACGATATATCACTGCAGATTTAAATATATATACTTTTATAAATTGGGATATAAATAAAGAAATAAGGAATATCACTTAAATATCTCATCTCACCACCTCATACACCATTTCAGACTTATTAATATTTAATGAACATATGCTAGAAGAAAGCCCAGTCAGTTAAAAAAAAATTCTTGTCATGAATCAGTTATTTATCCTTCAAATTCTTTGAATACGTATATGAATAACGGGTAGAGTGAATTATTGTTTTACGTCACAGTGGAAATATGCTTAGAAGAAAGTTTGGGAATCATCTATCTTGAAATACATACACTAAACCATGAAAACCGTCTTCATATGTGCATTTACCCTACCCTAGTGCTAGATGCATGTACATCGGCGTTCAGTGAAGTGTGAACAAATGGGTGATTGAATATTCGGTGCAACTGAGAAAAGTGCAATACGAATGTCAAATTTTAACAGGCTGAATAATAAAAGAACAGTGAAAGATTTACCTCCCTTTAAGGTTAAATTAATGAACACACAGTACTGAATTTAGATTTTTTACAAGAAAATAATCTGGCATTAATACTAGCTATTAGAACTCAACACAACACAACACAACACAACACAACACACATAAGCAACACACAACATGAAAACAATGTTCATGAAAGCCAAATTCAACTTTGGTAACAGAAAATAATTACTTCTGTTTTCTTTCGTCCAATTTTGAAATGACGGGTGCCGTGTTACAGGATCATGTTACATATTGTGGATTGACCTTGTAGATTAATGTGAAATCATTATATGGATGTAGCATGCTTGTAGTGATGTCAGGACACAGACAATACCTGCTGACAATGAACAAGACGGTGAAGCAATGAGACAATACAGTACAGACAGCCTACCTTCTACAGTACACCTTCTGCTGCAGAGTGTCAATACGTTCAAACTTGTGTCTGTGCATGCGGAATTCAGTCTGACACAATACTACATCATATTTTAAACCCGTAAGAAAATCATTAGTTGTTTTTTTTAAATTATATTAAATTGGTTGCATACCTTCAAAAGTAATCCAATTTATCCATTCAGTGAGTGATTGAGTCAGTGATTGAGTCAGTGATTGAGTCAGTGAGTGACTTCTTGCTTAATGGTGATAGGCTTCTGCAAATATTCCTAAAGTATACACGTGGCTAACTAGAGACATCAGATCTAAAACATCTTAAATGAAATAAATAATGTTTTAGAAAAAGAGAGAAACATTGAAAAATTACTACTCCATATTTTTCACCATAGCAATATTTTCATTACAAACTTGTCCAAGACATAGCAGAAAATTACTTTACATTTGTCTACCTGGTGGGGGTCTAGACACAGCAGATAGGGACACAAATGTGGTGTGCATATTTCCTTGTCTAGTGAGCTGGGTGAAAACACAGAAACTGCCACCAGGATGTACAGAAAGAACAAACTCCCAATGAAATGTTTATGTACAAGCAACAAAAACTTCATAGTAAATCAACATCAATATATCTGGTCATGTTCTTTAACAGTCTGAATGGCATTCCCTCCAGATTGTGAAGTAAGCCTGTACCAAGGCTGACCTTCCTTTACTGAGTGAGATATTGTTTTACCTTGCAGCGGAAATCTTTCACCCATACTCATCAATAAAGACGACGTTTAAACTCAAATTGAAGAGATTAGAAAAAGTAAAAGTAATAGTATCATAGACCATGTTTTACAATCTCAATGTTTACCATTAATCAGACATTGTCAGGACAATTGGTAATAGTTTTTGTATTTAAAAAAATAATAATAAAACTTACATTCACAGAGCAAGACTAGATTAATATCTTACTTGAATAAAATATTATAACTAGCTTACCTAGATATAAAACGAAACACTTCCCACTCGTAACAATCAGAAAAAGGATACTTTCTCCTTTCTTGGGTTCTGTTTGTTCCATTCCTGGTAGGGCTGCCGCCACACGACGGAATAACTGTGGACAGAACAACAGAACAATTGTAGACAGAACAATAGACATAATCAACACTATTGAGGTTTTCATATTCAGATAAATAATTATTAAATGATTAAATTAATTATTAATCTCAACATAATAACATATAGTTGTATTGTTGGATATTTACTGCATGTTCTTGCACAAAAGCAAACATCAAGGTTCTGGGCAAGAGAATAAACACAGTTACCTCCCTTGTACCAATTACGAACACTTCAAATGATACAAATTCTACGCACTCCAGTTTGCACCTCGAAGCACTCACTTGTTTTACATTGTAGCCGGCCTTGGCGCTGGTTTCAATGAACATCACATTTAGCTCTTTTGCTTTCCTCTCTCCTTCTTCTGTTGTGACTTGCCTGCAAGAAATCCAGCAACGGAATAAAGCATCTTGTAAGCAGGAAATATGGCCTCAATTAAAAAGATTGTACAAAGTAATGAATAAATATTGTGTCATATCTATGTTCAAAATTTGCCAGAAAACTAACCAGCTCCGAAAACAAAACATTATCAATGGTAAATGGTAAACTCTGGAAATATTACAGAACTTTGTATAAAAGTTATTCTGCTTTTGTGACTATTTAGGTAGGAATTATGGCAATCTTTGAACAATGACCATACATAATAATCTCATAACAAAAGCTAAATGAAAAATACCTTTTCACACTTTACAATTACATTATTCAATATGCAAATTTGTTAAAGTTCCGCGGCAAGGATACTGATATGTCAAATATGCAAGGATTTACTCACCTTTTATCAGAAAGGTCTGTTTTGTTTCCTACCAACATAATAATGACATCACTTCCTCGCTCCGTTCTTACATCATCAATCCACTTGGAGGTCTGATGGAAGGAATTGGCATCTGAAATAGAATATCAGAACATATTGTCAACCCAGCAGAGAATGGGTACCCGTTAGGATGAAATGGCCATGTCAATGGTAACTTTGTAGCATTGGAAACGGCAGCTTGGGTTGTATGAAGAATACTGATCGATTACTAGGGGATAATAATGTGGCGTTTTGAGAATGCCTTATTAGGGGGGTGGATTTGGCACCTTATAAGTAGCCATTATTATATTATTATTATTACTATAGTATTCTGTCTTCACCATTACAGCTGTAGGACTTACTTGTAATATCATACACGACCACAGCTACGGAGGAGTCACGAATATAGCTGGGAATCAAACTGCGGAATCTCTCCTGTCCGGCGGTGTCCCATAGCTGTAACCGTATCTGAAGTACACATTAATACATACATTATACATGTCATGCACCAAGCTGCAATGTGAAGACTGGAGAGATGAATGAATGAATGAATAAATTAGTGCTTTATGTCGCAACAGGAATATTTCATCCACATGCGATGACGCAATGTGGGGAGATAACATCGGAGGATCATAGGAAACAGTTATTTACACTCACAAATTGTAACAATAGTAAAAATTAAAATACAATAAAAATGTTAAACTGTTATAAATTATACAGACATAATAATAATCCAATAAAATAAATAGACAATAACCCATGAGTTATGAGGGATTACAGATTATATTTCCTGAGTGAAATTGATGTTGTAATTCATAAGTGTTAGTGAGAGATTCACAACATTAAATTCACATGGGAAACAAGTGTGTTATTGTTAATGAATTTAAATGACAATAAATGAATTTAAATGACAATAAATGAATTTAAATGGCAATAAACGGACACATCAACATCGCTTCTCTTCCTTGTAGAAAAGTAAAGTTTACATTTGTACAAGGATGCTATCATCAGTGTTATCATCACTGTCCCCATCGTGTTATCACCATGGTTACTCGTCATTACATGTTATCATAATGGGCAAGATTAACCAATGGAATCACAAATTTTCTGAAAGCAACCAATCGGCAAAGTTGTGTAATACACTTAGAAGACTAGATACTATCTTCACAAACATATGGGCAATATATCAATTATTCTTACACGATTAGAGCATATTGTACAATCTTAATTTCATTTGTAATCATCGTAGGATAGACGTCGTTGATACGACTTGTTTCATACACCTACCGTTCGGTCTTCCAAGTACATCGTCTTTGACAGAAAGTCTATTCCAATGGTTGCCTGTAAAAGAAATAAATAAATTGAACAGCAAGTCAACGAACACAGATCAATAAATTTAGACTTTGACATTCATGTAGGATGTGCGAGATATGACAATATACAATGCTGTATTATAATAATATCATCTTTATGTCCCGAGGGAAATACTTCAAGCTTCAGCTAGCAATGGCAAATACAAATGAGGTCAGAAGGGACAAAAGAGTTTATAATGAATAGAACATTGTGTAGTATCGTATTTATCGTCTAACATGTAGCTCAACTCAAGAAGGGACGGAATATGCTTGAAAATGTTTGGTGCAGCAGCTGCAGAAAGTTGCCCTGTGGAATCTTACGACAAACATGGGTCAACTTGTTATGTCGTACTCACACTATGCACGCATATGTCTACTATAACATGACTTGAAACACTACACTGATGCAATAATTAACTATGTAGATGGATGCAGTTACTGCATCAACTATTTCTATAATAGACCAATGGGTAAATAAATAGCAATTGTAAGTGCATGCATTGTTATGGTAATTGATATGACCCTTCAATGCACCAATTGAATTGAATTATTATTGTTTTACGTCACAGTGAGAATCTTTCACCCATACGTGATCAATGCACCATAATGAAATGGATTAGCAGATAAGAACAGCTGAGATAGCCAGACTGAGATCAATAAACTTCAGAGACACTGGTGCTACTTGTTGTGAAGCCATCGTACAGATCAATAGCGAGCACAGTGACTCAAAGAACAGTGGTATCCATAACGATTGTATCAGACATAGCTTGCGTTGAGCCAAGATTGACCAGCAGTGGATAAAACAAATGATGTACAATGTATCATCAATATGACATAAACAGCCACATTCTTTCCATTTCTACACATCAGACACACATCCATTGAACCTGTTGTTTATACTTCACTCTGCTCTAAACACTCTGACATATTAGGTACAAGAAGGTTACCATAATTTGACATGCCATGCTGTATGTTCTTTATCAAGAGTTATGTTTTTGATCAAGAGTTCAAAAGTTTCATGTTGTCAATTGGAGATGACATATGAAAGTTTTTATCGAAACTCCCAAAAGAGATTTACCATATTTGCACTACCGACAACTGGAGATGCTCTACTGAGCAATAATTTATGATCTAGCATTGAAAAGGTCAATAGAAAACTCTCGCCATAAACAACGATCTCAACAGAATAACAGACCAGTTACCATTAACAAAAAGAGGCAAGCCCTTCAAACAAATTGATAAAATGGCCCATTCATTAATGTTTTATGTAGAGCATGCAGGAAATGTCTAGACATATTGGAAGATTAGATATTGGCTGATCAGGAGAAGCCAGCGGCTGTGAATAGCTGAATAGAACAAGATGTGGAACAACACTGTAACTGATACATCACTTTTACATACACAATTATTAGTAAGTACAGAAATGATATTGTTGTTTATGAGGGGGGGAGAGAGTGAGAGTGAGAGTGAGAGAGAGAGAGGGGGTGAGAGAGGGAGAGGGAGGGAGAAAAAGAGAGAGAGAGAGAGAGAGAGAGAGAGAGAGTGAGAGTGAGAGAGAGAGAGAGAAA
>JAUTBT010040623.1:0-17276 GCA_032361225.1 Lepetodrilus schrolli | reverse complement strand
TTCCTATTTGTACATGAACTGGGTTCTTTCCATTCAACGTGATAACTGGTGCTGTGGTGTCTTGTAATTCACCTGCAGAAAGAGAGATGTCATCAATACTTCCAACACCTCTTACTATGAAGAGTTCTAGTGATAGGAATGCATTGTTTGGCTCCACAGCTCTCAAGTCTTCATCAAGGTCTCTGGTAATAGTTTTCCAAGTACCTAAGGTATTTGCACCTAGTCCATAATGAATATTGTTTCCATCTTTACCAGTACTATTCTCACTTTGGGAATATATAATATATCTTGGACCATTTAAAGTTTTTATGTAGGCATAGACAATGTACGCATCGTTAAAGTTCATTTTCCACTCGAGTATTTTCTCGTTATTATCTGTGCTTCCTATCTCTTTGTAGTACCCATTCTGTGTACCTACACCATTAAATGTAATAACATTACTTTGTTTGTCTTCATCATATGTATTGGTTATAGCAGCACCCTCTGGTGTATTGTCAAATATCACCCAACCATCGGTGTTGTTATCTTCTGCATCTTCATATACAGTACCAGCTGGTCTACTTGCTGTAACAATGACTGTTCTGTTACTTTCAGAGCTATTTCCTGCAGTATCAGTAGTACGGTACGTCACTATATACGTACCTAAAGTACTAGTATTTACATCATGACTAATATTGACATCTACATTGGTATCAATATCATCCTTTGCGGTTGCACCATACTCAATGTATGAAGTTCCTATTTGTACATGAACTGGGTTCTTTCCATTCAACGTGATAACTGGTGCTGTGGTGTCTTGTAATTCACCTGCAAGTATAACTTTTGAAATATTAAGTGTTGCACGTCTTGCTATTATGCCGTGTACTGTAGAAATAGGTTCTCCCAAATCGGCCTCTAAATCTCTTTGAATGGTATGCCATTGTCCATCTCTTGTATTGGCATTTAGAGATATGTATTTTACCGTATCTGTATTAGCTGCATTAACTTTTTCCCAATAACTGATATATTTTTGCATACCATTAGCTGTACTTACTGCAACCATTATATTGTAGTTATCAGAGGTTTTGTAAATTATTTTAAGTATTTTATCTGTAGTATTGTTCCATTCTTGGGTTTCATTCCAAGCATAGCCTCCTAAAAACAATTCACTATCATTTGCATTGAGTGTAACAATGTTACCTTGCGTATCACTACTTGAAGTTATGACAAGATCATTATCGCTTGAACTTGAAGACGTATGCCAACCGGCATTTGTTCCATTTTCATATATTGTAGCATTTGCAGATACCGCAAAGAACAGCAAAATAAATAACTGTATTGTGATGTATTGTGTTTTCATTCCTATAGTCCTAGCTAGGACAATGGCTATATTAGATTTGGTATAAAAAATGTAAAATAGCTAAAGTCTCATAATTGTAATTATACAGCTCAGCTATCTTGGAGAAAGACCTGTAGCTTTCCGTCCTTATCTCACAATAAGTTTGGTAAAATCTTACGTGAAGTATAGCATAAAAACCTTAAACTTTAGAGGTATGAATAGACTATTAAGATATTTATGTTAATATTCTTTAAAAAAGATTTTAAACTAAAATCAACTCCGACTTTATAAGGGAGTTTATAATAAATTAAGGTATTTGATGCACTATAGAGGATTTTTTTTAGTGGTTATTATTGTGGCTATTATTTTATTTTTAAATTTAGGAAGATTTTTAGATGTAACCGATAAAGCACACAGTGTAGACATCATTGTGTCTTTGGGAGGGGGAACCCAAAAACGATTGGAAAAGTCTTTGGAAGTTTTTAAATTGGGTTATTCAAAAACAGATAAGTTGATTTACACTGGTCCAAGTGCATATCGTACAAAAAGAACAGACTACACCGTACACAAAAAAGAGCACTTTTTTATAAAACATGGAATATCTAGTAAAAATCTTCTTCATGTTAAGGAAGGTAATACATTTAGAGAAGTTAGGCACATCAAAGAGTATATGCTTAAAAATAATTTTAATTCTGTGATGTTTGTAACAGATCCACCTCATTCAAGACGAGTAAAGTTTTTAGCAAATTCCATATGTGATTATGACGATAGCAATCTAAAAGTATATGTTACAGGTAGCGATGTTGATTGGTGGGATAAAGATAAGTTCTTTTTACATAAAAATGCTCTTGTCTTTACTCTAAGTGAGCTCTTAAAGCTCCCCTACAATTATTTAGCATTTGGAGTGTTAAAAAAATATAAACTGTATGATTATGTTAAAGAAAAGTTTGGTAAAACCATACACTTTATGAAGGACTCCATAAATAGTAGGATTTCAAAAGAGTGGGAGTAAAGCAGGATAAGGTGATTCTGTCATTATAATGAATCCCAAATCCTAGACCAGTAAAATAATAATCCCTTATTTTACCCTTTTACTATTTGTTGGTAAAACCAAAACCACCTAGGTATGTTATCTCTCCAACCACTGCATTATCCGTATCTACTTCCTTCCCAATAATGTTCTTGTAGGCTCTGTCGAAAGTATTTCTAACGACAATAGAAGTAACTTCACCAGGAGGTACAGAAGCAAAGTATTGACCCTTAAATGCTACATGTCCCGTTGCATCTCTTGTTTTTACGGTATGGGTAACGCCAGCACTATCTTTTAAAGTGACTGTTATGCCTTCTAGTCTTTCGTCACTATCATCATACTTTCCATTTTTGTTTGTATCAAAAAATACAGTTCCAGTTACAAGCCCAAGTGTTTGGGATGTAGAAAAATAGCCGATACTATCTGCTTTATTTCTTATGCCCTTTTTTACTTCTACTGTAACATCTTTTATTTTAAAGTCTTGCGTAGACCTGCCTGATCTTTCAGAAATAGACTCCATATCAGGTACTGTCGATTCATCTACAGTAATTGTGGTAGTACCTACAGGTACATCTGAGAATACATAGTTACCCTTATCATCTGTAGTAGCAGAAGATGTCATACCATTAGCATCGGTCATAGTTACGCTTATACCTTTAAGTCCTTCATCTCCGTCACTAAAGTCATAACTTTGATCAAAATCTTTAAAGATTTTCCCATGTACCTCTGCCTTTCCATCTAGCTCAGGTAGTGTATAAGCCACATCATCTACTTGATTTGCTTTATCGACAATAACAAGATGTTCAGTAGTAATAACTTCACCTTTTATGTCTGCATCCTTTGGTAAAGTTGTTGTGTCAATTTCAATATTGGCTTTACCCGGTACAATTTTTGACAAGTGGTATTTACCATTTATGTCTGTTAGGACAATATGTTCTTTACCTTTTGCACCTGTGATTGTTACTTTAATTTGCCCTATGCCTGTTTCTTCAGAATCTTTTTTATTATTATTATTTAAATCTTCATAGATAGATCCAGATAGAGTAGTATCAAGTGATTTATCTCTTGTACTGCCACCTCCGCCACAGCCAATAAGTAGCAGGCTAGTCAATAATGCACTTCCAGTTAATATATTATTCATTTCTCTTTCCTTCTTTCCTTGTATGTATTTTAGAATCATTATACAATAAAAAAAGGTGATAAAGCTAAATCTTAGTGTGGAATGACCCCTATAAGCTAGACACTTTCTAATTCAGTAAAAGCCTCCGTTTTAGACATCCCAATATTATACCTTCTTTCAAATTCATTTTGTGAAATATATCCTAAGTAGCTATGTCGTCTTTTGGCATTATAGAACATTTCTATATACTCAAATATCTTAGATGCAGCAATTTCTCTAGTCTCAAAGTTCTGTTTTCTGACAAGCTCTTTTTTGAGTGTTTTGAAAAAGCTTTCTGCCACAGCATTGTCATAACAACTACCTCTTCTGCTCATGCTGAGAGTAAGGTTATGTTCTTTGGCAAGTTTTGTATAGTCATATGAACTATATTGACTGCCTTGATCTGAATACGGTACAATGGGAAGAAATTAAGGTTTATAATGCTCCCCAGTTCCTAATCCAATTAATAATAAAATATATTTCATCATGTTAACTCCTTTTATTTAATCTAAATCTCTTACACATCGAATGAAAAGTCTATAAAACTTTTCTGCTTCGTCCAACCTAGATGCATTGTTTACCAGTCTAGTATCAAAATTTAGCCACCAAGCATATTTTTGCTTGTATACATGTTGACCTGTCCAATATGAATTTGCTATACAATTCTCAAATATAGGATGAATAGTTGATTTATTTTCATTTTCTTCATTAATGACAGTTTCATCGAGTAATAAACTCATCTCTTTAGGTGTAGGTAATCTCCAGTCACTATATTCACCCATTATTAAATTATCACAATAACCTTTTGCTGTATCACCTGATGTGTTATTATAGTCTTTTGAATCATAATGTTCTTGTGTAATCCAAGGTTTTTTATTCGCACTTTGTCTAACTTCAATATTATCTTGCCACATAAGTTTTGCAAGATGGTCTGTAACTGTTTCGTTTACGAGGTCTCTTGTATAATTATTGTCAATGCCTTTTTGATAATATCCATCATCAAATGCAGCGTATTCCATTGTTTGTCCAGTTTTTCTAACGGCTTGTTTAGGAATTACCTTTATAATTCGAGTAATATTAGCAGAGTTCCCCGCTGCATCAGAAATACTATAGCTCAGCGTATAGGTATCAAGTATAGTGGTATCTATTGTACCCGTGATACTTATAAGGTTAGTCAGATTTCCATCTCTCACATCAGAAGCTACAGCACCTTTTTCTATATAAGGTTCATCTTTTATTAGGGTTATATTACCTTCACCTATGAGTGTAATGGTTGGGGCAGTGGTGTCTTGTATTTCATCTGCAGATAAAGATATGTCATTAACACCTCCACTATTTCCACATCCATTGAGTATAGTTATCAAAGTAACTAGCAGAAAAATGGTTTTTATCTTTTTTATATATAAATACATATATCACCTTTATAATATTTTAATAATAATCAGAGTCTAGTAAACTTAGAGGTTATTTTTTCTAAGATTCTTCAATAGTATAACATAGATATTATTGATGTGCTAACACTTATTCAGACAAGTTCCCCTAAAGATTACGCAGCTGTTTGATATTGTAGCATCTTAGCTTCATAGTTGACTGGAGACATGTAGTTATTGTACGAATGTAGCCTCTGGCTATTATAAAACACCTCTATGTATTCGAAGATAGCTTGAGTAGCTTCAGCTCTTGTTTTAAAGCGTTCATGGTGTACTAGTTCAGTCTTTAGTGAATGAAAGAAACTCTCACTTACTGCATTGTACCAACACTATTTCTATTCTATCATTTGGAATAAGAAAGTTGATTTAAGTGGTCTAGTTTTTTGGGAGCATTATATTTTTTCATTAAGTCAACTTATAGGGGTCATTCCAGTTTATTAACTATGAAGATACTAATACTACTTAAATTAATAAAAGATAAGATATAATTATGACTATGATATTTTATATTTATATTTTTATACTAACCATTATGGGAATAATTATTATTAGATTTAATGCAGAGGCATTTGGTTTAGTTGACATACCTAATGAACGAAGTATGCATGAAAAATCAGTGCCAAGAGGTGCTGGCATAGCTTTTGTTCTTTCTGTCTTTTTAGTGTTGTTTTTTCTAAATTATGAATATTTAGAAAAATATTATTATATATATGTAGCTATATTTATTACATTTGTAGCAGGAGTTTGGGATGATGTAAGAGAGGTTTCTCCAAAAGTAAAGTTTATTTTTATGTTTATTTCTGCCGTAATACTATATATGAATGGGTTCTATATAACCAATATTGGTACGTACTTTGGGATGAGTATGGTGTTGCCCAGTCTGCTTATATTTCCATTCACTTTTTTTGCATTAGCGGGCTATACAAATGCACTGAACCTTATGGATGGACTAGATGGCTTAGCTTCTTCATTATCTATTATTATACTTTCAGCATTTTATATTATTGGTTGGCAGAATAATGATGAATTATTGATGACACTTTCATCATCATTTATAATAACATTAATAGCATTTTTATTGTTTAATTGGAATCCTGCAAAGATTTTTATGGGAGATAGTGGCTCTCTAACCTTAGGTATGGTTATTGTAATATTAGCTATACAGTCCATACAGTACATTACGCCAGCATCTGTTCTTTTTATAATTGCACTTCCTATATTAGATACTTTTATTGTTGTTACACGTAGAATTCAACGTGGTCAATCACCGTTTAAAGCTGATAAAAACCATATGCATCACATTCTATATGGTATGAAAGGTGATATTAGATATACGGTTGTAGTCCTAACTATGATGCAAGTAGTATTTTCTATTATTGGGTATCAAGTTAAGGGATCTGATGACTTTATTTCTCTAATACTTTTCGGGTTATTGTTTGTTATGTATTTTAACTTATTTGACCAAAGAGTAAAAAGACGTTCTAAAACTGACTAATTTCAAGTGAATTTCAATGTTCTTAGAAAGTAACAACCACAGATGAATACCACAATCCCAAAATATATTATACATATGACTTTAGAATAAACGTAAAGGTTGGTTGTATTTGGCTATTGTGATTGATTTATTCTCTAGGAAAGTACACTAGGATGGTCTATAAATGATAACATGCAAGTATCTTTCTAGAATGCCATCGTCATCACTCAAAGGTGACTTGTTGGGAGCAATACAATGAAGTGAGAGTTTTCTTTGAAGAACTAGTACCCATGAATGCTTTAAAACAAGGGCTGAATCCAATGAATTTATCACATTGACTTTGATCTCTCACTACCGTACAATAATTACATCAGTAACTTAATCAGTTACACCGTACCCATATCCATAAGAGTTTGAACGAGATGACATATCAACTCCATTAAGTACTATACCTACATGTTTAAGGTTATGTCTATCAACAAGAGTATTGAGGTCAGAAATAAATGATTTTTTAGAATAGTTTTCTCTGAGAACTATAAGGTTTATATCTGAATAGTTCATAAGGTGCATTGTATCGGTAACGAGACCAATAGGTGCACTATCAATAAAAATATAATCATAGACTTCTCTTAGGGCACTAATTAAGTGTTCAAGTCTATCTGTGAGTATTAGCTCTGACGGGTTTGGAGGAATAGACCCTGCAGGAATGATATCTAAATTTTCATATGCGGTTGGAACTATGATTTCATCAGCATCATGTTTACCACTCAAGTACGTACTCATACCAAATGTATTGTCAACATCAAAATAAGTATGAAGTGTTGGTTTTCTCATATCCAAGTTTATAATAATGGATTTATATCCAGCAATTTGAAAAATAGCTGCGAGATTAGCTGTGATTGTGCTTTTACCTTCTCCCATAATTGTAGAAGTAATTAAGACGACATTACTACCTCTATTTTTTTCCGTAAACTGTAAATTAGTACGTAAATTTCTATATGTCTCGGCAAAAGGTGATTTAGGTTTTCTTAATACCTCTAATTTAATTTGTTTTTGTTTAAGTTCAGGAAGAGAGGCATAGATAGGTAAATTAGTTGAGCTTTCTATATCTGATTTAGACATGATTTTATCATTCATGTAGTTTCGGATCAGTGCTTGTAGTATTCCTATAG
This sequence comes from Lepetodrilus schrolli, assembly GCA_032361225.1. NCBI lineage: Eukaryota > Metazoa > Mollusca > Gastropoda > Lepetellida > Lepetodrilidae > Lepetodrilus > Lepetodrilus schrolli. Next base: position 9,693 of record JAUTBT010040623.1, on the reverse strand, counting down.
TTAGTCCAAAAAGAAGTGCAGCAAGTAGAATAGATATAGGTTTTGCGCCTATTGCTACATTATTACTATAAGCATGATCAATAACTCTATAGTCAGAAAGAATAGCAACATTTGTCATTTCATTCTCAGACTTTTTTTGAAGAAGATATTTATATATACCGGAGCTAACTTCATGATCTCTTTTTAGGTTAAGTAATTTCCTCTCATGCGTTGGTATTGATTTAAGTTTTGTATCATATAGATTTTTTAATCGCTTTAGACTTTCATTTCGAGAATCCATATTTGATTTAAGTTTTTTCAGATTAAAAATTATTTTTTGTTTGATATTGGCAATCCGATTTCTAAAACTTGAAATGTCAGGATGGCTTCTTGAGTATTTTGTTCTAAGTCCTTCCATTTCAATTTGAGCTTCTTGTAATTTTGAAACCAAATTTAGTGTAGGATCATCTTCTAATTCTTTTAGTGCAGGGGCAATACTAGCTAAATTCTTTTTCTTTCCTGAGAACTTTACTAGTTCTTCAATAAGTTTACTTCTTAATTCGTTTTTTGAGATTTCTAAATCAAGTTCAGTGAGTTGTTCTATATATACTTGACCTTGCATAGCAGGTTGTACGGCTCTATGTTTAATTTTATATGCTTCAAGTTCATCTTCAGTACGCGTGAGATTTTTCTTAATGGACTCAATCTGTGAATTAATAAAGTCAATAATCCTGTTGCTACTTTTACTTTTTTCAGAGATACTCTGATGAATAAAACTGTCGACCAAAGTATTAACATATAAAGCGGCTCTTTTTGCATTTGTATCTTCATAATTTATGCTAATAAGGGGTGCAAACTCATTGGTTTGCGTGATTGTAAGGTTTCTTTTAATGCCTTCATATATTTGTCTGTTATCTCCTTTAATAATAAAGAAAATTGGTTCTTTGAGAGTATTTTCTTTTTGAATACTTAATGTAAAGTAAGGAGATTTTATTTCTTTATTGTAAGGGTGTAGTATATGCTTTTCTAAAGAGATAATTTCCTTCTGAAAAAGTGAATGCATAATTTTATTTTGAAATGTATTTTTAACTTCTAAGTAGTATCCATCTTCACTAGGTGTAAATTTTAAAAGTTGTCCAACTATCTTATTGTTTGTAATATTGAGATCGTAAATACTAATAGGTATATCTTCAGTTATTTCTTGTTTTTTGTAGGATGTATACTTAAAATATTGTATATCAAAGTACATTTTGTCAAGTGCATGGCTATTTACATGAAAAGTTTTTAAAATTTCAATTTCTTTATCAACTTTCTCAGCACTAAGGTTACTAAATGTATCGCCAATAAAATCACCTTTGGATAGGTTGCTTTTTATTGCAGATTTAATTTCAATCAGGGAATTTGCACTATATTTCGGAATATTGAAATATATAGTATAAAGAGCAAATAGTAGTACAAAAAAAGTAATAAGCAAAATGGAGAGTTTATATTCAGAGATTGTTTTAAATATCTCTTTTATATTTATTTCATCCACATCAATACTATTACCATGTTGTGTAAAAGTTTTATTCACTTGTTCTCCTAATCAGCTAAATATTTGAGATTAACAAATGGTTGCAATACAGTACCTACAAGTTGGAATGCGGGTGATATTTCATTAACACCTGTATTAAAGGCTTTCATAGCATTTGGAACAACATAAACAACATCATTAGGGTATATAGCTGTGTTTGCATGTTGCAATGAGTTTTTACTAGTTAAATCAACTAGTTCTGTGTATACTTTACTATTCTTTGTTCTCATGATAAGAATTGATTTTCTGTTTGCGAACTCTGTAAAGCCTCCTGCTTTTGAGAGAACCTGTAAAAGTGTAAGCTTTTCATTGAATAAAGGTATTTCTCCTACATTTTTAACCTCACCCAAAATAAAAGCCCTCTTATTTAATACTTCCAAATATACTTCCGCATCTTCTAAATATGCTCCAAAAGCCTTCTCTATTTTCTTTTGCGCAGCTGTTTGAGAGATTCCGGAAACATGAATTGACTTTATGAGTGGAAGTCGAACAAAACCTCGTGAATTAACTAGTATTCCTGTAGTGTCTTGTCTTTGACTTTGTACAGTAGATGTCCCAAGTTCTGGATGGTTGTACATAGTAATAGAAAGTCTATCATGAGGTTGAATTTTATACTCAAAGATTGTTCTATTAATCTTAGTAACGCTTTTCTTTGCTTGTGGTTTTGTGATGTTTGTTTTATTAAATAGAACATAGTCTTTAATTGTGGTACAACCTGAAAATATTGCTATGCTTAATGCCGAAAATATATATAGTATTTCTTTTTTCATAATGCTATTTTTCCCTTTAATTTACTATAGTTGCTATAGATTGAAGCTATTATATCAAAAAATATATAAATTTAGCATAGTGTATATGATTGATGTTAATCATGAGTATTGTATTTAAACTGATACATCATAATAGAAGCTGCAATCCCCACATTAAAACTTTTAACACCTTCTGACATCTCTATGGTGACTACTTCATCACAAAGTGAAAGGACTTCTTTTGATAGTCCCGAGCCCTCATGTCCCATGAGTAGTACCCATTTCCCTTTTACTTTAACTGAGGCTAAAGGAGTTGAATCTTTTGTAACTTCTGCTGCATAGATGAAGTACCCATTTTTTTTAAGTGTTTGTATGGTCTCTTTTATGTCAGAATAGATGTGTGTTTTAAGCATAGATATGTGACCCATACTTACACGTAGGGCACGTCTCGAGTAAGGGTGTGGTCCGTAAGATGGTACAAGGTAAGAGTCTATACCAATCGCAGCAGCGGAGCGTGCAATGGCACCTATATTTTGTGTAGATGAGATTTCATCTAACATTAAAATATTATCACCAAGAGCATTCAATGGGGTTTCTTTTGGACGTATGCCATGCATCATGACGTTGTGATGTATTTTATGTCCAACAAGATTTTGCATCTGTTCTTTGGTAGCCAGATAAAAGATGATGTCTTCTCTGTGTGCTAAAAGTGCAGTGTGCGTGTCGTAGTACTCTTGTGTGGCAAGGATACTTTTTACCTCTAAGCCTTCTTCTATAAGTAAGTTCACTACTTTAGGGCTATCTGCTATAAAAGAGCCATCTGCTTTAAAAGCATGTTCTCTAAATTGATGATATAAGGCTAGTTCTTCTGTATGTATGTCTGTGATATGTGTAAAATTCATTGTGTATTGTACAAAAATGATGCACAAGTAACGATTACTTTACTTTCTTTAGTTACAATGTATTAAATTATAGTAAATATAAGGTTATAAAATGAAAAAAATTATTTTAGTATTAGTATTTTTGGCTACTTCTGCTATGGCAGAACTTGAACATATATGGGTAACACCTCAGTTTGTAGAGAAAAAAATAACAACTATAGACATACGTACTCCTGCTGAGTGGAAAGAGACAGGTATAGTAAGAGACTCTTATACCATTATGTTTTTTGATGAGAATGGAGAGTTTAATGTGGAAAGTTTTTTAAAGCAGTTAAATAGGGTTATTAAAAAAGATGAACAGTTTGCACTCATCTGTAGGGTAGGGTCTCGCACAGGGGTTGTAAGTGAATTTTTATCAGAGAAACTAGGATATAAAGTTATCAATCTTAAAGGTGGTATCATGAAGATGATTAGTGAAGGTTATAAAACAGTACCCTATAAAAAAAGATAAAGGTTGATTGACATTGACTAAACCTTTTTGATATAATCTATAAAAAATAGAAAGAACAAAATGTCAAAAAGTTTATATGAAACACTCGGTGTGAGCGAAAGTGCATCTGCGGATGAGATAAAAAAAGCCTACAGAAAACTAGCAAGAAAATACCACCCAGATATCAATAAAGATGAGTCAGCACAAGACAAGTTTAAAGAGATAAATGCTGCATATGAAGTACTCTCCGATACACAGAAAAAATCACAGTACGACCAGCATGGTGACTCCATGTTTGGTGGACAGAATTTCCATGACTTTGCCTCAGGACAGGGAGCGGGAGTTGACTTAGATGAAATACTCCGCCAAATGTTTGGTGGCGGTGGTGGTATGGGTGGCGGTTTTAGTGGCATGGGCGGTATGGGCGGCTTCGGTGGCCCTGATTTAGATATGCAAACGCGTATTACTGTACCTTTTATGGTTACTGTGACTGGTGGGAAACACTCAGTCTCTGCCAATGGTCAAAGCTTTGATATTAAGATACCCGCAGGCATAAAGTCTGGAGAGACTATGCGAGTACGTGGTAAAGGTAAACAGTACCAAAGACAAGCAGGTGACTTACTCATACAAGTAGAAGTTGCATCCTCAGACGAATATGAAAGAAAAGGTGACAACCTTTATAAAACATTTGATGTACCACTTAAAGAAGCACTTTTTGGTGGTAAAATAGCCATAGAAACCCCAGAGAAAGAAGTCTCTTTAAAAGTACCACAAAACACCAAAAATGGACAAAAATTTAGACTCAAAGGCAAAGGTGTTGCAGACAGAAAGACTGCAATGAAAGGTGACTTGTATTTGGTCGCACAAATAGTATTGCCCGATGTTGAGACTTTTGATGATGCATTTAAAAAAGCATTAGAAGAAAATCTTTAAAGGATTATAAATGCATAGTTACGATGAACCAGTTTACCTCATATCTGTAGTGGCAACAATGTTAGAGATACATCCTCAAACGCTTAGACAGTATGAGCGTGAGGGTTTGGTGACACCCTCACGTACTGGTGGACGTATGCGCTTGTATTCACAACGAGACATTGACCGTATGAAGCTTATATTACGGCTTACACGGCAGATGGGTGTAAACCTCGCTGGGGTTGATGTGGCACTGCAACTTAAAGAGCAGATAGATGAGATGCAAATAGAGATAGATACCTTAAGAGAGGCACTTTCTAAGGTGAATCAAAACGGCTCAGTACATGCAAGTAAGGCATTGGTAACTACTAGCTCTTACGACATCATTATTTTCGAGGAATAGCCGTCATATCTGTATCTTAAGTAAATAGGGTAAAATCTGTTTCTAATGAAAATAACCATAAAGACAACATATGAATGATTCGCAAAGCTATATAAACAGTGCCAACAAAATGAGAGAAGCACTGACCAAAGAGTTATTTGGGCAAGATAGAGCCATAGATGCTATTGCAAACAGCATAAAGAGTAATATTCTCACAAACAAAAACTCTCCAAAGTCTACCTATCTTTTTTTAGGATCTCCTGCAACTGGTAAAACATATTTGGCAGAACTCATGAGTCAAAATCTTGATGAGTATAAAATACGTAAATTTGACATGACACAGTACCATGAACAAAATGGTGGTGAACTTTATGGTTACCCTAAGGGGTGGTCAGGATATAGTGTAGGACAACTTACTGGCTTTGTCCATGAACATCCTAAGTCTATCATCGTGCTTGATGCATTTGAAAAAGCGGACAATGTTATACAGACTAACTTACTTTCCATCTTTGAAGGTGGACATATGAGAGATGCCTGTGGTTGGGACAAAATGACTGACCAACCATGTAATGATGACCCTGAAAAACTCTATGATGAGGGTAATGCTACTTTTTTGGTAGATTTTAGAGAAACGATATTTATCATTACTTCTAACCTTGGTGAAGAGCTATACTCTGACAATAAGTTTATTAAGCTCATTGATGATGACTATATCCAAGCAGAGACTATGATACTTGATGCCCTGCAACGTGAAGAAAAAAGAAATATTAAAACAGGTGGTACACAAAAAGCAATTATACCTGAGCTTATTTCTAGATTTTCGCAAGCGACTATTGTGCTATTTAACAAACTTAATTATATGGCTTATGAATTCATAGGTGACAAAGCTTTTGTAGAATATAAAAATGTTTTTTCACAAAAGTATGGTATTGAATTAAAAGTAGATAAACATTTTAAAAACTTTTTAAAAACACAAATCCTTATTTTTGCCCCTGAACTTGATGCTCGACGTATTAAAAATAAGTTGGGTGAGACTTTCTTTACGAAAGTAACTGACTTTATGACGACATTAGAGGAAAAAGAAGGGCAAAAGGGTACCTATAAAGAGATAAAGGTCTCACTCTCAAAAAGTACTATTGAATTTATAAATGATAATCTTATGCCACTCATAGAAGATGAAAAGTTAGTCAAAGAACTTTTTAGAAAAAATATTAAACTACAAGTTGAAGATGGATTTACTGCTAAAAATGGTGTCATTACTTACAAGGTAAAGTCATGTAAATTTAAGCAAGTGAAGCGTATTAGAGATTTTTCTGAAGATGGCTTGGTATTTGACATACCTGACATCTCATTTGATGATATTGCAGGACATAAAAAAGCAAAATCTAGACTTTTAGAAGTCATTAACTTTTTAAAAGACCCAAAACTACTCAAAGACTTTGATGTCCAACCACCAAAAGGTATGCTTCTTTACGGCCCTCCTGGAACAGGTAAGACACTACTAGCAAAAGCATTTTCAGCAGAAGCTGAGTTGCCATTTATATCTATCACAGGTGTGGAGCTTTTACAGTTAGATAAGATTAAAAAAGTTTTTAATAAAGCAAAAGAATATGCACCTTCTATCATTTTCATAGATGAGATAGATACTATTGGAAGAAGAGGAAAAGACAATAGCCGTGAAGTACAAATAAATAAATTTTTAGCAGAGATGGATGGGTTTTCTAATAAATCAGATGAACATGTATTTATTATCGCTGCAACAAACTACAAAGAAAACATTGATCCCGCGATTATTCGTGCAGGTAGGATAGAGATACACATACCTGTAGATAACCTAGACAAAGAAGCAAGACAGTATTTTATTGATAAAATCATAAAAAACAAGCCCACATCTGGAAAATTTGATATGAATAAATTGCTCATTCTTACAGCAGGTCTTACAGGAGCTGAACTTGAACTCATGAGTAAAGAAGCATCTTTTTATTGTATACGTAATGGTCTTGAAAGTATTACACAAGAGGTTTTAGTACAGCAAATAAACATCATAAAATATGGTGACGACCATGCAGATGTTTCAACTGAACTTGTTTTCGAAAAGGCGGCTATTCGAGAGGCTGCGCATACTATTATCTCAAAAGTGCTTATGCCACATGTAGAAATAAGACAAATTGCAGTCACACCTAGAATGAATGGTAAAGGTTTTGTGTCAAATAACCATAAAGACCTAAAAACAAATATGACAGTAGACGACATCAAAAATAGAATTTGTGTGTCTCTTGCAGGTAGGGTAGCACAGATTAAAAAATATGGTTCTACTGATGGTATGGATATTGATGCATCACCAGATTTACAGTACGCAACCAATGATGCATATATGGCTATTTCGCACTATGGTATGGACAAAGAGGTAAAGTACACGCATATAAAAAATATTGCAGAGACAACAGAAAAATCTTCGCAGACTATGAATACACAAAAAAGTCACAAGAAAATAGATGATGTCCTAGACAGATGGATGCATGAAGGTGAAGAGAGCACTACTAAACTAGTAGATGAGCATTGGGATAGGATTGTGAAATTAGCCAGTGAAGTGTTAGATAAAGAGATCATGTATGAAGAGGATTTAAAGAAACTATAGACTACGTATAGTCTACAGTTTGGTACTATTGTGCTCCACCCTCAACAGATTCAACTTGCTCTATAAACTGTTCTATAAAGAAAGTAATAAGATTGGCTAAATCCTCAGGCGTTTTTTTAAGATAGATGTCTTTAATTGGCACTTCTTGTTCGTGTAAATGTAAGCCCTTAACCAAATACTTAATGAGTATGTATGGATCACCAGTTGAATGAGCATTTTCTACCGTCATTGCAACATCTGGGATATGGTAAGTAAGCTCTAGGTCAGGGTTTGCTAAGTTTTTATCTAGAAGGTCTACAACATCTTCGAATTTTTCTTGTAATTTTGCTTGCATTTTTTATCCTTTTAAATTTATTCTCTAAGTTTTATCCCATTTCCACAGAATCTATCTCTGCTTTAAACTCTTCTATAGAGAAAGTAATTTGATTAGCCATCTCCTCAGCGCTATTTAGCAATGCTGTTCTACCCAATTTAATTTTACGTGTAGGTTGAGTATATTCACTTACAACATACTTTGCTAAGATATAGGGTTCTCCTGATACATCACAGTTGTCTGATGTGGTTGCTACTCCGGGGATACAATATTCAATGTCAATATCTGGATCAACCATTATATTATTCACAAGTAAAACAACTTTTTCCAGTTTTTCTTTAACTTCTTTTTCCATAATTACGTCTCCTTAAATAATTTTGTACATCATTTTATAGATGTACATGAAGTATTATTGTGAGTTAGAAATAGTAGTTAATTACTGTTCATATCACAGCTTCATACTTCTATTGTATCAGAAAAATTTAAATAAAGAAATACCATAATGCAAGTCTAGAAATTTTAATTACTTACGCAGTGGTTACCACGTGAACCCCATTTGACAATGTTTCCTTTTTTATTTGTTTCTATAAACAGTTTACATGTTTCTTGTATGACATCACTACCATAGCCATATCCAAACATGCCATAACCACCATATCCATAACCTATCATTGGTGAGGGCAGAGAATATACACGAGAACGTTCATAGACATAGACTTTGTTTTTGTTTGGCAATACAAAGGTACTATCTGGGTAACCAATCTGCGCTATGAGGTGAGAAATATTTTGTCCTACCCATGAGTCATATTTTTTAACAAATTTAGCATGGTTTGCACAACCTTGCACGGCAAACATAGCCACAGCTACGAGTGTAATTTTTAGTATATTTTTCATATGCATAAATCTCCAATGATATTAGTATTTCATCAATAATAAGATATGAATGTGGAATAAATGTGAAGTGTGATTTGTAATAAATAAGTGGTGGGTCGGGGGGAACTCGAAAGTACCTATATACAGACCTAATGGCATATAATTTTAAAAGTTATCCCTAAAAATTGAAATGAATGTAATTTAAGCGTGCTTTTTTAGAGATTATACAGATGGTAACACTTTAAATCTTAGCACTTAAAGAGTCAACAAGTATATTTTTCAAATCATCATAAGCAATAATATCCATCTTTGGCTCACTAATGCCTTCAAATTCCACATCTAGCTCATCAGCCTCTTTACTATCTATAAGTTGAATAATCTGCTTATCTGTATAAGTAATTCTATACTCTTTGATAGTACCAAGTAAATCTTTGGCAGTAAAGCTATTGTGTCTGAGTAAATATACAAGGTCATATAAGTCTCTAATCTTATTTCTGTCGAGTATCAAAAGTGACTTTAGTTTGAAAAGTGCATCAAGGCTTGTGATATTAAGAGTGCCATTGCTTACAGATGCATCATTTTGAAGTATCTCTTTCTCGTAGATATTACTGGAAGGGTTCACTACAAAATCTACCTTAACGCCATCTATAGAAAAGCGTTGATGGTAGTCTTCCATTACTCCGCCTTCATTGGTCATCGTATCAATGATAGCTCTATCAAATGGTAATGGCTCAGCATTATAGTTTGATAAAAAGTCTAATGAAGGTAAAGTACTATGATGAGGAAAAGCAATATCAAGGTCAAAACTTACACGGTGCTGTGTATGGTATGCGATAGCTGTACCACCTATGAGTACAGCTTTATGTTCAGAAAATATTGGTTCTTTAGAAAATGCTTCTAAAA
>JAUTBT010040612.1:0-17276 GCA_032361225.1 Lepetodrilus schrolli | reverse complement strand
TTAAATGCGGCCATACGCCAATCGCATTTTTCGCATTAATATCCTGCTCGCATTAATTTCCTGATTTACAGTATATACGGTAACCACATAATATAAGTCGAGTGTGACCGAGACTAGGATCAAATGCAATGTATTGTTACAGTGTATTTATAAGAAAACAACAAGGTCAGTTTTACACAGTAAATATTGATGTTAATGTATCTGGTGATTTTCACTTGTTTTATCTAGGACAAAGAACTGCTATTAGAATCGTGCAAAACAATAGCTGGTATATAATTGGTTATATGCGTATTTGCAGTTGGAAAATCATGCTAATGGTATTGACCAAAATGCTGTTACCGTGTTTACGCAATGTTAATTTCCTATGAAAATGCATCCAGCTAATTTTACTCTTGCGTGTGTTGTATTGTCTCCAAGATATATGTTATTAATTGCTATTGAATATATATTGTAAGAAAGACTAGAATAACATTATCGTGAGCACCTGCTAGTACTGAAAAACCAAGGATGATAGGTGCACTGCGATAGATCATAGTACAAACAACGCTTCCTATCATGGAAATGTAACTTCCGTGAATATTGATGCCGGGTGGTACCAAGGATGATAACTGCACTGCGACAGCGCATCCAATAACGGAAATGGAAACCGTGAACGGGACCCACGGGGCGGGTTAGAACTCGAGACATGTGGCTCTAATGTCTGACGATCTACCACTGTGCTACCTCCTGCCCTAACAAAGTAACAATGTTACTTTCATACGTGTGCCCAGAAATAGAAATAGAACTAAGCTACACGCCAGCTGATAATCCATCTCATGGGAAGGTTGGAACGTATCCTGTCAATTATCGTAAAACAATTATTTACGACGTTGGAGAAATAGATAACTGGAGAATAGAAGCTGGAATGGAAGTAAAAATAAAACAGACAGAGGAGCTTTATTATTATTATACCGAGTAATAAATTGGTGGTTTGCAAGTCCTCTGAAATATAGGAAGGATCTGATTAACCTGTGAGCGGGGGGTGACCAGAAACGAGTTTAATTCAAGTAAGCCCATCGAGAAACATTTAATTCCAATGTCCAACAAGCAATCTTTAATGCTAGTGAGACCAACCACCAACCTGTTATTCCAGAACGACCAAGAAGCAACCTTTATTACCAGTAAGACCAGTTATCAACCTTTAGTTCCAGTAAGACCAATTATCAACCTTTAGTTCCAGTAAGACCAATTATCAACCTTTAGTTCCAGTAAGACCAATTATCAACCTTTAGTTTCAATAAGACCAATTATCAACCTTTAGTTCCAGTAAGACCAGTTATCAACCTTTAGTTCCAGTAAGACCAATTATCAACCTTTAGTTCCAGTTAGACCAATTATCAACCTTTAGTTCCAGTGATACCAATGAGCAACCTTTAGTTCCATTAAGACCAGTTATCAACCTTTAGTTCCAGTGATACCAATTATCAACCTTTAGTTCCAGTAAGACCAATTATCAACCTTTAGTTCCATTAAGACCAGTTATCAACCTTTAGTTCCAGTAAGACCAATTATCAACCTTTAGTTCCAGAAAGACCAATTATCAACCTTTAGTTCCAGTAAGACCAAATATCAACCTTTAGTTCCAGTAAGACCAATTATCAACCTTTAGTTCCAGTAAGACCAATGAGCAACCTTTAGTTCCAGTGATACCAATGAGCAAGACCTTTAGTTCCAGTAACACCAACGAGAAACATATTGTTCCAATAAGACCAGCAAGAATCTAGCTCCGAGGAAACCATTGCGATATATATTGCAATTATTGCATATCGTTACTCCCATGTTTTTACTGCGCTATAGAGGGAAATAGAAAGGTTGTGGGATTAGAACCAGAGAATGTCATGTTAGGCAGATTCAGATTCAATATTAATCTCGGAAAACCACCAAATGGTGGTACATGAGAAAAACAGGGATAAATATACAATAATTAAGTACTAATACCGTATTAAGTGCTAATACCGTATTAAGTGCTAATACCGTATTAAGTGCTAATACCGTATTCATTGAAATTAGCATACAGTATTTATTAAATGTGCATTCGTGCAGTTCGTGCAGTTCGTGTGTGTGTGATTAAATCCTAGGTATCCATGTTCAGATAGACGTCATGTATCAGACAGCCCATGGTTTGTGATCCTTACATGCGCAGGTCCGGTGCCTTATCAAATATGCGCGACTCAACATATGTTGCGTATGGAATAACAGCCACTGGACCCGCGTCTCGTGGATGATGATGTATTGCCGACTACTATCAGACTATGGGTGAAACTGCAAGTGCTCCTATCAATTATTGCGAACTGAAATCATCTTTGTATTGCCTGTTAATAAAGTTACAAACAAACACGAACACGAACACGCATAAGCACGCACTCTTACAAAACAAAAATAACTTTAAAAGTAAGGATGATTTTAAGGTTAATATTCATGTCTACAGTTTATTACTCCAAATTATCATACCCAATGACCTTTGGCCGTAATAATCACTAGGTCATGATTAAGAATAAGCACAATGACCGATTCACTATGCATACTTGTATGTATAGACATTAGGGACCGTCTCAGTATAATGTCTGCGTTTAAATTGTTCATATTTAAAGCATTACATTATTTTCAGATGTGTTCTGGGATATGGTCATGTAATATATTGTATCTTAGTTCGGCATTATTTTAATACATGTATTAGTAACAATAGCAACAGAAACAACAGCGTAAGTAAATATATACGTTGCTCATTAATAGTATATAAGACTCCATTTCGTTACGTCATGATACAACGTATTGTATGAATGAATTATTGTTTTACTGTCGCGCGGGAATATTTCACCCATAGGCGACAGAACGTATTGTATACGTGCGTGAACAAACAGAACAGTCAGGCAATGTTTTCGTTCGATATATCGAAGATCAATGCCAGAAGTCAATGGGTTAACGTAGTGTGTGTTTTGAAAGGTCCAGGGCTACGTTTCACGAACAGCTCGTACTCTAATCCGGGAAAACATCTGGGGCTTAGATCATATCCTGCTATAATAAAAACATTCACGTATGCCCGGATTTACGTCAGAACTACTTTCGTTACTATTTCACGAAACGCAGGCCAGGGGTGGACGGTAGAAAAGCGGTGAGCTGTAGTTAATCGGATTTATATAAGGATTAATCTCTCTCGCAGTACTAACTACGAAGTCGGCGAAACCCACCTGGTGTACGACATTTAATGGAATAATAGAAACCCCTAATCGACGCTGAGTGCAAATTATTTGAACAGATTCTATATAGAAGCGATCAACTTCCGTTAAAGGGTAGGAACTACTTCATATACATGGCATTAAAATAAAATATAACTGTATAAAACATTAACTAAATGTGGCATTCAAATTTGTCTTAATAACAACAAAATTTTTATGTATGTACCAAGAGTTAAATAATGTTAAAATGTGATATTGGTATAACTATTCCGGAATGTGACTTAACTACACTGACACCTCACACTCTACTTGGCAGACTGTCAATAACATCGTTATGAATAATGAGGTTAAATCGCAAGACGCCTCATGAGCAGTTAATATTAACAGTAATAACAGAATTGTAAAGCGCCAGCTCAGGGACTGGCGGAGCATAACATTGATAAATGAAGTAGAGCCAATTTGTGGGGAACATGTGACTGACATATTAAAAGTAGTTCTCGTTTATATATAGATAGATAGATAGATAGATAGATAGATAGATAGATAGATAGATAGATAGATAGATAATAACATAACAATTTAAGCACACAAGTATATTCACCACTTAACCAACTCTTTCCCACCACTGCGTATATTCGTAGCTCGAGTGGTATTAAAAAGTGACTATGGGTAACAATCATTATGATATTGCTTACTTACATTTTGAACAGGGGCGGGTGGTGGAGTGTTAGATGGCCAGACTTCTGAACCAAAAGTCTGTAGTTCAAAGCCGACCCATGGACATGGATTCTATTTCAGAAAACTTACCATACCGACACGCTGGCGATGGAGGTATATCATCTTTGGTTCGTCGGTACCAGCCAGTGCTCGCAGGTTTACTGCAACGGTTACAGGTTTCGATCTACCACATACTTACAAACCATGATCTTCAAGGGAGCTCTAAACAAACAAACAAACAAACAAACTTACCTTTTCATCAACTATTTCTCATTAGGACATTCACCCATGAATACAAGTTGCTGGGGTTCCAAATGCATAGAGTAAGCACTAGACTTTAATTAGAGCACGGGCTATATACTGCGTTCTACGAGGCTGGTATTGATCTGATATTCCAAGTAACCCAGGGGCGCTTTGACTGGACCAAATATGTTTGTGCTGAATCGGAATCAATGGTTGGGCTGAACCCACCTAGCTAGTCTGTGTCACATACGTTATTGTCAATACACAGCCCCTAAATAATATACGCGCGATTAACAATTAGACAAATCTATGTTTCTCGAGAGGGAATCGAGATGGATAACCTCAGAAGGTTTCTAATGGCTCTTTTCAATATGATGTACACATTAGTTAATAATAATAATAATAATAATAATAATAATGTGTCCATTTGTAGTATTTGTATTGCGCCATATGCCATTCAACTATGGATGATGTATACGTCATCCAGTGGACTGTAAAACCGGTACATCACATAAACCCTTAGCGTCTTTTCAATTTGGATTTCTGCTTGGAGAATAGCTAACAGAATACAATATTCTACTCAAATTGATATCCATTGAAGCATAGGCGTAGTAGTTGATGGTTTTCATGGCGATAATGAATGTGTGTTGTTGGTATGAAAACATGAAAGACAAGTTTATACTTTCAGGCAGAACTAACAAACATTTTATGGCAATAGGAATATAATAAATAGAGCACTACGAAATGGAGACTAAGAGGTATAATATGGTGTATGTGTGAATATACTGATTCATCATTTAAATCAAATCATCAACAGAGCCCTGTTAACTATAGTCAAAGATCACCGACACCAGCCCGCTCCCGCCTCTAGTATACTAGCTGGTCCTCCAGTACTCGTTCTAATATTTAATATTACAAAAGAGGATGAGTATAATGAAATATATTTTGTAAGAACATATAAGTTGGCCTCCTAGTAGAGGAAAATACAAGGTATAAAATGCAGGAGCGCAGCATTGAAAGCCTATGGAGTGTTACAGTTGTATTACATACGTAATTGATGAGATTACATTAACAACTTATCAAGTTCATCGGCTGTGTGACATGTGTCATATCAACGATACTAGACAGTTATACCTTGTACAAACAATAATAGGTCAGCGATCTACATAATGTATGTGTGTACGTATGTGTACGTATACATGTGTGTGTGTGTGTGTGTGTGTGTGTGTGTGTGTGTGTGTGTGTGAGAGAGAGAGAGAGAGAGAGAGAGAGAGAAGGGTTAAACGTGCATTCAGATAGATTTCTTTGTTTGGACCTGGGAAGGAAATCGCAATTTTACATTGTTTGGTGTGGAATTAACAGCACATATTGTTTTTTAATTAACCGTGATAAATCCCCAGGGGTACTTTTCATGGTTGTCCATTACGCGCGGAGATTTAACATTGAAAATTGTGCGAACTGTATCAATATCCTAGCGTGATACCAGCACAATATATAACCCACAATGCTATAGAGATAATTTAGCGAACTCTGCAAGTCGGATCACTTGAATCAGTCAATTTGTATTAGGCGGTAAATCGTTAATATTGTCTCCCATGCGGTATGACGTGGTGGTATGGCCAGTGTTATGTTCCACCGGGGGTGGGGGTACGTAGGGACCAATTTATTTCGACCACCAGGTACGGTGCTTCTTTTTACCTTGGGGAAATGCATGAATGCTAAATACTTAGTATATTGAGTATATTTAATGAGAGAATATTTCTTATGCAAGAATAATAATGGTTGTAAAATTAACAATTAAATAATACTTAATACTAGTTAACTTTCTCCCTGTTAGCTGAATGATGGTAACTGCAGTACACAGAGCATCTAAGGTTCTGTACGGCAGACACGCACAGTGAGTGAATTCTTGTTTTACGTCACAGCGGGAATCTGTCACCCATACGTGATGATGACACGCACAGAGACAAAATGGTACAGAGCATGCACTGGTTTCTTACATACCTACATTGATCACAAACATGAGTGTACAAATGTAGTATTCACCTATGCAAAGTGCAACTATATATGCAATCGTCATTATGGCTTACATAATGAAAATTGGAAAGTGGACAATATGCATGATAAACGATAATATGAATAGGTTCCAATGTATTTAGATTTACCAACAAATATTTAGTAATTGTTTACAATGTGAATGTATATATTTGTGATATTAATTTTTTTTAGTTCCCGTATTGTTGGTATATGTATATCACATACTGTATATAGTAATGTTATATAAATGTTAACGTTTGTTTTATTAAACTATGAGCCTATTCTATGTAGTGGCATAAGGTTGAGGAACGTCATTGATGTGAATGTAACTACACTTTGTTATTCGTTGTAGTATACTTTTCATTCAATGTGATCATGCTTCATTTATCTACAAGAGATACACTAGTATGTTTGCAGAATGTCAGTACAAGTTGCTCCTCGAGTCCGTGACCGAACGATGAGATGAGATTACAAAGGGCTGTTCCTCCAAAATTTCCCACGAACAAAGAGAGGAATTTGCAAATGACATTGGACTAATACGATCTCTCCTGATAATAGAACTAGATGTAACCTGACAGGCTGTAAAGGTTTTGCAAGTGAAGACCTGAACAAGATTCAATTAAGGGGGACTGTACAGCGAGAGTTACCGCCCGTGGGGACCCACCTGACATGGTCCGACGCAACACAACTTCAGAGACTACCAAGACGAAGGGATGCAGAATTATATTCCTTATTCTCCCCAGACGGATTAAAGACGTCTTGTAAAGAGTGGAATTCGCAATGTCGACCCATACGACTAATCATTATCCAGTTCTACGGGAGTGTTTTCTTCAGTGAAGATGCTTCGCGTGTACAGTACGCGCGGTGGTTTTCAGCCAGAGGTCTTATAATACATGTACGTCAAGGATCTGAATGCGACAGTTCGCCGAGAGAAAAAATGGTTGCTACTGGTAAGCTCTGGGTAGGAGTTACATGTAAATGTAGAAGGAAGTTAATTTCAATTTGCATTGACTGCACACGTCATGACTATGTACAACCATATACGAATACTCTCAATAGTTCCCGTTAGATATAGCATGTATCGCACAGTGCAAAGAGGGTCGTGTTTCGTGTCTATGATAACAATTCAAATGCTTATAATCAGGTAACAGTTATTTTAGCGATATACCACACATAACATAGGCACAAATATATTCCCTAGAGTCGACGATTAATGAAGAAACTACTATTTGCTTTGATATGGACCAAAGCAACTTTTCACTGGGTAAAATAATCTTTTAGCCATTAATGTCTTTCTCTGTGGTTTTACATTCAACCGTCGTTGTTCGTGGAATTTAGTCCTAAGCCATGTCTGCTGACAATGCCGATGTATTCTATCATTTCAACAAATCAATATAACATGGTTTTGGTTCTTATAATTGCAAACAGGTAATCGATGACCGCGATTAATGTGATTGATCTCTCTGATAGAAGAGTAGGAAGGTTGTGCAATGTTATAACTGTGAACTGAAAGTGAACTATGCATACATGTATAATTGTAGCATGAGCAATAGTGTGTCCGTATAAACTGAAAAGGATATTTTCATGTAATAATATCGTCCGTCCTCTTCCTGTGGAGGTTTAGTTCATGGCGT
This sequence comes from Lepetodrilus schrolli, assembly GCA_032361225.1. NCBI lineage: Eukaryota > Metazoa > Mollusca > Gastropoda > Lepetellida > Lepetodrilidae > Lepetodrilus > Lepetodrilus schrolli. Next base: position 9,430 of record JAUTBT010040612.1, on the reverse strand, counting down.
ATACAATCAGTGTATTTGTTTCTCTTCAGGATTAAACAAATTATTGTTTCATCAATGGTATCTAACAACTTCAATGCCTTGCTAGTATTTTTAATCATGTCAAGAATGTTTGTATGTATCAGGTTACCAATAGATTATTGTTTATAGTATAAACTTCTTCTGTTGGATAGAGGCAACGAGAGTTTAACTGTTGTATAATTAGAGCATCTAAAAGAAGGTTCTGTGATAGAATGCAAAATGTGGAATGCAAAACTCTACATGGTTTGGAGTTCGTGTCAGGTACATGGAATACTGAGGTTTTGAGGAAAGTCTTTTAGAATATGCGAGGAAGGTATATGGTTTAGTATGTAAGGAGGGTACAAATGTCACTACAAATATATTACCTGATTATTAAGATAGTTTCTCGTTTTGTATTAGAATGCAAACCTCTACTATCAACTTATAAATATGTAATATTGTACTTATAGATCATATCTGTCTTAATTCTTGCTGTGAGATCATTGGAACACTGCTTGGAACAAGCCTGCGTTTCACGGATGGGTCGTACTATTAGCAGGGCGTACATAAGGGTTTATCGTAGGAAATGAAGTAAGCCTTAATTTACGCCCGGACTACTGTAGGCTATACATTGGCATGCAAAAGAAATGGCCCCGTCACTGAGTTGTTCACTCAAAATCTCAGGAATAGCATGGACTGAATGGATTAATTGTGTTCTTCAACCCGTCACTTGAAGATGTCTGCAAGTGTCAGATAGAATGGTTCAGACTTAATGCAGGATTGATGCCATCTACACGAGATTTGTACCCTTACACGGAAAATCAATGCACACACCTAAACAACAATGGACCGACTCAATACCTATGCGTTACAATGGCATTAGTCCACTCATCACATACAACAATGCATAGAGTATATAGTATTGACGACAAACTGTTGACACAAGCTGTCGACCAATCCTAGTTCATGCCATCGCACAACAAAAGAAACTATATGAAAAGTAAGAGCCTTCGGTTTAACTATTGAGTAATGGCAATAATTGAGCATCTCCCGTTCCATCTATGGGTAACTAACATCTTTAAAATTTACTAAAGTATAATTGCAAAATTTACTCACCATCGTTGTCATAATGATTCCAAACATCCATGAATTGATTCGCCGATATCTGCTTGAGATCTCGAGTTTTCGAGTCCCTAAATTGACGAAGAAAGTTTGTAGAAGGGTTTTCTTCTGCTTGTTTCTGCGCCATGTCTTCACGAGCAAGTAAGATCTACTATTTCCCAGTTCTGCTCTACAGAAACATATTGAGCTCGGCGCATGCGCATTACATGGCAATCAATATTCATCAAACGTACCACGGTAACAGGTGTTTCTATACATTTGTGTCGTTTTCCAATAGTAAAACACATACAGTGTGTTTATATTCTCGTTGTACTCTGTAGACATTCATTGCTATAAGGATCGATATTTTCGAAAACTGCGACTTCTTGATGAGTGAGCGCCATCTGCTGGGCACATTGTTTCTACATTCCGCCCATGTGTGCCCAATGTTGACACGGGACTATCGATCACTGCAATTATGATTATGAAACTAGTCGATAACACCACGAGGATCCGTACAGTCGAGCTGCATCGATTTATTTTATGCCAACAGAGTCAAATTGCTGTGTCAGTGACACCTTTACACGTCAGGTGTCACCTCGTGTCCACGGTATTTCAGAACTCGTTAGTGACTTGTATCTTGTCAGGTACAGACATCCTTATTCTGTGACATCAGTGCAACTGAACTTTTCGACCATGCGTAACGAAATCAGACAGAATATGAAACTCCAGCATAGTGCATTAACATAAAATAATATTTATGAATGGGATAGTTCTGGTATAAACTTACAAACACATATACGTTGGTACGTTGTGGCAGTTTTAAATGCCTGTCAGTCCATGAGCTTGTCATTGTCATATGGTGGACGTTATCAGTCTACGAGATTGTCATTGTCATATGGTGGACGTTATCAGTCCACGAGATTGTCATTGTCATATGGTGGACGCTGTCAGTCCACGAGATTGTCATTGTCATATGGTGGACGTTATCAGTCCACAAGATTGTCATTGTCATATGGTGGACGCTGTCAGTCCACGAGATTGTCATTGTCATATGGTGGACGCTGTCAGTCCACGAGATTGTCATTGACATATGGTGGACGCTGTCATCTAGTATGGCTGTTACCACGTACACGAGGAATCCGGTATTTTGATAACAAACTATTGTGAAATTTCATTTTTCTGTCTGTCATTGGAATATGTTCATGCAAATACATTGATTTTAGACCAGATGACAGTTGTATTCCTTACTCCTGATATTCACTAATATACTAGTAATTACATAATTTGTAGCTACCGATGCCAAATATAGGATATATGAATAATATAATAATTTTCAGTATACAGGGGAAGTAGGATTAGATACTAGTCTCTCTCTCTCTCTCTCTCAAAATTACATTCAACGCAATTTCACCACCGCTACCACGCTGTGTGCTACGACTCTTGAATGCATAGTCAAAAGTTTAGGGAGGACCTGTTCTACCTGGTGGCGTCAACATCTCGCAATGGCGTCAATACCTGGCGTATCATTGGCAGAGTCCTTGTAGATCGTCAAACTGTCTCTAAAAATACAGATAGAGAAAACAAATGTCTCCAGGGAAATACAGAAACATGCTTGACCTAATGTGACCGAATGCAAAGAAATGTTTACTCAAGAACATAAATTATTATCAGAGTATATATTCAGACATATTAATTTTGGAAGTGTTGGACAAAATCGAATCTAGTTCCTGGTTAATCTCCATCTGGCAGTCCATAATGATCGATGACTCTCATCTTTAATAACATTCCCTCTTGCAAACTAAAATATTAAATATAGATTTGCCCGCTTCGTACTTCGATCTGAAAACTGCGAAGTGTCCTCTCTGTTGTGTAAATTAATTATTTACTTCTCCGACAACTCTGAGCGAACGTGTTGGTAGTGTGGAAACAATTCGACAGAATACTTGCCAGGAAAGATCAAGGTGTGACTTGCATACTGTCATGTTATTTTGTTATTTGTACAAAGCCTTCAAACATATACGTGTCGTATGTTTCTATGTTCATTGTTGTAACTCTCATTTTACGAGTTTCATGGCACCAAGACATTGGGAAATGTGAGGTTGTTCTAAAACTGGGTAGCGCATTTCCGTAGACATCATTTATGCTCATTATTATGTTTGCCGGCGAATAACGTACGTCGGACACCCTGTAATGTGATGTACGTATGTGTAACATTAACCGTTAGCTTAAAGGTTTCATTAATAATTGAAGGATAAGATTCATTCACATTGGCCGAGAATAAAGGTTAACGGCCGGACAGTGCATGTTTGTGTTTCTAAGAAATCAATGACTTTGTATTCATAGTATCTTGTAAACATGGTGTTCCTGATGCTAAATGTGGGATGGCATGCAGGTGTGGTTCCTGATGCTACCGGTGTGGTTCACCCAAGGTTCAACAATAAGACGTCACGAAATAGAGAGATAGAGAGAGAGAGAGAAAAAGAGAGTGTGAGAGAGAGAGCGTAAGAGAGAGAGAATGAGAGAGAGAGTGAGAGAGAGAGAGAAAGAGAGAGAGAGAGAGAGAGAGAGAGATTCACAACTTATAGCCAGATGTGGTGAGATTCACACGTGGGTCGGGTGAGACTGTGATTTGTTGAGATTCAAATGTAGAGACATGTCATGTGTTAAAATTCACATGTGGGATAATGTCATGTGTTCAGATTGACATGTGGCGTGAGATATGTCATGTGTTACGGTATAATTCCAGTTACGGTATAATCATTGTACGATGGGGTAGCAATTTCGAATAAGGAAAAGATTGGGATTGAGGTTTTGCATTGAGACAGTTCTACGCCTTGGATTATGGTTCTTGCAATCGAACATATATTTGTTAATGGTTCTTCTACCTCGTCTTGACATGTTAGAAAAGCGACTATAACGGTTGCTATCTTGTTTATTTGGAGGATTAGAGCCGCTTTGAAGATGATTTTTTCGCTGATTATTTTCAGTGTACTGCATGAGGAAACCTGCAGCACCAGCATCGCTGAGTGTTGCAGTAAACCTGCTAGCACTGATTGGTACTGACGAAGCAAGGAAGGTATAACTGTACTTGCATGAACTGCAATAATACAAAAATCGCTCGTCCTATAATGACCAGAAATGTAACTTCCGCAAACATTGATATTGGGTCCACTGGATGGGTTCGAACTCCGGAGCTTTCATTTTAAGGAGTTCTACTTGAAACCGTTCAACTCCCTATCCATATATTCTCTCATTCATCTGCTTAACAATACACCCATTCTAAACAAGATATACAATGCATTGTTTGCTCTTAGCCAGTTCCAATACGAACCGTGCAGGAACATATGGAAATATATTATGTTAAGTTTTTTGTTAATGAACATTTATTCTAAATACTTCACGCTGTGGTGACATAGATAACATACAATACAATGTATCTGTATTTTTATACAATTATTAAAACATATATCATAAGAATTATTGAAATAATAATAAACCATATTGATGCACACGTTGTCCATAGTTGTATTAACAATTTTATTAAATTAATGCTTGTTCGCAGGGACGTATTTATGTGAAAATGTCGATGGCAGAAGATCGGTATATAGATAAACCCAGGACTTGGTCGTGTTGAACTTCCAACAAAGCTTTGCCGCCAGACACGCCGTATACATTTACATGGCAAACTAAGACAGATCGTAATTAGTTAAATATCATTAGTTTCTTCATGGTTTGCTTGTCCCGTGTGATAGAATGCGGCGTGCTGAACTTGTAGAACCGCTAAAGATATATTTCAATAATTGGTGATTTGGTTTGCGTTTTAATGGACGCCTCAGTATAATCAATCACAGATTGTGTTGGCTAATAAGTCAACATGACATGATGATCGCTTCATATTAAGAACATGTCTTATTAACAATATATAACTAAAACTTGGAATTACCTTTAATAAATTTTCATTTTCTTTTGATATGTTTAAACCAATCGTATTTTTTATTTTTTTAAGCTTCGAATGTATTTTACAAACACGTAATTGTCGTGATACATTAGAACTAACCTGATCCCATATTGTATGAGATACTTAGCTGTTTAAGGAACTGTGTTGTGCGTTATGCCACCATAACGAATATCATCTGTATTTATACGCTTATCTAGATCCAGTGATCACAACCGGGCAGATGTTTTATATTGACATGTATGTTTCATTATTAGTAAAACGTCTGAAAACGATACGGTCACTATGACCTCCAATGTCTTGAAACAACTCGGGAGAGTCGACTGTTGAGGAGACTGGAAGTGGTGTATACACAGCACACATTTGTCACCTCTGCGGTGCTAAACCTGTCGATGTTTGGAACTGTCCATGAATATTTATTTCAGGCTAGAGGATAAGCATAGCACTATCTATATCTATATCTATATATCTATATACTAGTATCTATATATCTCTATATCTATATCTATATCTATATCTATCTATCTATATATCTATCTATCTATCTATCTATCTATCTATCTATATCTATATCTATATCTATATCTATATCTATCTATCTATCTATCTATCATCTATCTATATATATATATATATATATATATCCTTTATATCATATTAGTAATGTCATGAAGGTTCGTGAGTAGACTATTTCCTTTACCTACATTGACAGTAAGTGTAGATGTATGCCTAATGAATGCATGATGTCGATATGAAGACAGATGGTGTTATAGGTGCGGTGCTTGAAAACAAAGAGTAAGGTCTATATCATACTCTGAAACAATGACATTTACGGATGCTAAGTAGCAAAGCTCCAGAGGATGTGTCAATGTGCGAGTCGCCTGTTCAAGGTAATGTGGGCAGCGGACGTAAAATCCTCCATAGACAGGAGAGTTCTGGTGGACATTCGCTTTTATCACGCGACCCGCTGAAAAGATTTTAGAACAAGGCTCATGGTGCATGCGTACTTTTTTTTAGAGTGATCTCCCTTTAATTTATATGTACTTTTAGTGCTTATGCGGTAGGCTTGTGGCTGTCTCAATATGTCGGATCCACGAGTACCACTGAGAAATACACTTTAGCCTGAACAAAGTCTTACCAACGGTCAGAAAGAAATCTGAACATGCACACATGTATTATATTTTCAGAAGTTGAAAACCACCTGAACTAAAGGATATTTATAGATCTAGCTGGAAACATTGTTTTACTTTGTGGTTTAGCATTTTAATTGGTGCTACGTACTAGTGATGGAGAAGACAACCATGTAGATAGTGTGGTCTCATGTACACGGGATACAACGAACTCGTATGGAAAAATACCTCGTATGGAAATGTATATGTACATAGTATGCAAATATTTCTTTTAAATGGGTATGATATTATTATACTTTTAATTTTGACACATTTGTCGTCAAATGGTTGTTATGAAAATTAATATATTTTTGCTTCCGATTTGTGTTATGTTACATTACTCTGATCCGCAGCTGAGGCATACATGTAGGTGTCAAGCTAATATGTAAAACAGATTACCATTAACACGGAGCATGCCGGAATTGGAGTCATCCTGTCAACGATACAGTAATGCCATTGTTATCCAATTAACTGATCACATTATGATTCATCCAATTTTCACCTTTATGATAAAAATCATTTAATAGTATAATGTATATGGACTATACATACATGGTATAGTAGTATTATATACATGCAATTTTATCTATATTTGACGAGCAATAATTAGTATTAGAGTTAATGTCTTTAACATTTAAATTAGTATTTATTCTATATCGGACATTGTTCCAACGCCGTAATCCATGAAGAGCAAACACAATTATTTTAGCATGAATTCATTGTGGTTTTTTTGGTGGTTTTGTCAACTTTGATTTCCTATACTAGTTCACTTATGGATTTCCATACAAGCTTACCGTATTGTAATTTTATTTATTTTTGAAGAGTAATAATTAGTGTACCCGTAGATATGGATTGTTAGCACCTATAATGGCATTCGATTAAGCATCAAGTTTAATGAAATTTGTTCTCTCAAGCGTAATCATGTTATTTATGTAGGCCTAGTAGGTAAATATTAGGAAAATATTTCTTAATTTCATAAATAATATTTACAGATCAATTATTTAGCATTATTATTATTATTATTATTATTATTATTATTATTATTATATATTATCAAATACATTTTGCTTTGCTTTATGTATATATTCCATCCCATTGCCAGACCTCGTTAATTGTTTAGCATTTCCCATGCACTTGTTCACTTTGTTCGCCTTCTTCATCATGTATATTTAGAACCAATTAAAATGCTAAAACAAAGTAAAACTATGCTAGCTGGATACAAATATTCATTAGTTCTGGTGGTTTTCAACATCTTCTGAAAATGTATGTGTGCCTGTTCAGATTACTTTCCCACTGTTGCTAATGTAAACATCTCCCAATAGTTGCTCAGACGACGCTCTATCACCACTACATTTAGAATGACTTGTAACCCGTATATATGCCTTCATCAAAGGTAGGGCTTTGCTCAGGTTAAAGCACTGAAAGTACATATAAATTGATGGGAGATAACTCTAAATTCTTACATATGCAACATGAGCCTCGTTCTAAAATCTGTTTAGCGGGTCGCGTGATAAAAGCGAATACACGAATACCTGGCCCTCGACTTCTTGATAAAACTTGAGTATGAGACTGCTCAGCTTAGATTTCTCCCAGATTAAATTTTACTCAAGTTACAGCACTGAGTCAATGGGAGAAAGTTCAGCTGAGCAAAATCTCAAACTCAAGTTTGTTTCGAGAAATCGGGGCCATGACATTTTCATCCTGCTCAATGTGTTCCGATCGATTGCTCTCGGACGTGGATGCATTGTTTCCACTACAATGTTACGTGAACACTTACTGCGCCATGTTGTGTAGTATTTTGGCAAACAGACTACCTAAATGTAATGATCCCCATTTGTGTAAAAGAAAATATTGGTGTGTTTTTCCCCGAACATAAATTTGAATAAACATTGATCTGTAGAATACGATTTAGAATACGTAACACAAATCCGAGGCATAGGGCTTCACGTTCCCTATTCAATATATCTTTCAGGCCTACGTCACGTGTTCCATGGGTGTCTGGAACGTTGGAGTCATCATGATTTGCTACGGAGTCGTTGACGCTATATGCTCCTTCTCATTTGGGCGATTGGTTCAATATGTCGGTCACATTCCCTTCTTTGTCCTAGGTAAGCGTGTGTCGTATTCCTTGGTTTTCCCACGTCACTCTATAAAAATAATGTAATATGCCTAGTATGTGCAAAGACGATCTTGCCACTCACATTGACGTCTGCATTATTGAATGAGATCAAGGTCAATTATGATGACAGCTCATCAAATTCCATAAAATAGTCGTAAATACACCGAAGATGGGACTTAAATATGGAAACAAAGTTGACCATGAATGTCCTATGTGAGTGATTTGAACAGACTTTTACACAGATGCACAAACGTAAAAGAGAGTTTCTTAATTTCCCAACCCAACTCGAGCCCCCTGCCACTTGCTCTCAGAATAGTCGGATACAGTACCCACAAGGCACAACCCCAACAAGTGTATCTCCGTCTATACAGTAAAACACGGATATGGCGGCCATTATGGCTAAACGTGAAGGGATAGATAGAAAACTTTCAAAACTTGACAGTATTGACGCAGTATCAAAAGTAAAGTGACTTGCCTTGAATCTAAAATCTTTCAACTTAATAAGTAAAAGATACGAGTTGATACTTTAGAAGAAAGTGTTAAAGTTTTTTAGTGACATCTACTAGTATTACATATCCCATGAAAGTAACCTGGAACTAGAGACTGAAGTAGAACAGCACGATGTGAGCGTGAGTACCTGCATCTCCGCTAATAATGAACTGAAAGTGAACAATCTTGTACTTAAAGAAGCTCAAATAGATGCAAGATGCAACCTGATATTCCTCCTCGGGGAGTTGAGAAGTAAATTGGCAGGGGTAGTAATGTAGCGCTATTAGCATGCTTTCGAGCGTGGATTTAGCGCAATATAAATATTAAAATGTTCACATTATTCCTTAACATCCCAGAAACTGAACAAGGTTTTTCTTTCATAGAAAGTGAAAATGTCTCCGTCAATTCATCGAAAAGGATTTTTGTTTGTTTTTGATAGGGTTTTTTTAAGTCGCTTTCAAGATTCTTTCACTTATATCACGACTTTTCAGTTTTAGGGCAGGAGGAAACCCGTAACATGCGTAGCGCTGAATATTGCAGTAAACCTGCGAGCACCGGCTGGTACTGACAAGACCAAGGATGATAACTGCATTGCCA